>JAHZMW010003510.1:0-26837 GCA_027743745.1 Alloscopus bannaensis | reverse complement strand
TCCCCCCCCCCCCCAGTGAATTTTATGGTAAAAACTACGCTCAGTTGCTCAATATCAGCTCGAGCTGTAGTTATTGCTAAGAAATCTCTCCTCCGCATCCCGTGAGGAAATTCGAGCACCTGAATCAGATGGTTGCTCACGTTGGGGGCACGAAAGGAGCGACAATAAAAGATTCGATTCTCGAAAGCGAGCAGGATGAACAAATGTGAGTGTAAGCGTTTGAATGTACTGGAGTAACGCGTGAAGTAATGTTAAAGATCTAGGACGACCACATTAAATGTGGTCGATCGGGTTCTGCTAGTCATAAAGTGGTCGTCTTCTAAATAAAGGTACTAAATCATCTAGAGTCTTCATCCTCGCACTTGAGCCACGTTATCACTTGCACTCTCTCGCGTGATTCGAACATAATTACAGATCTTTAATATTCCAAAAGGATGGGCTGCCCTCGGCAACAATGCGCACAAATTGACACAAGGGAGCTCCAGAAATTACAATGAGCACGCGGAAAACATTGTACATAATACAGGTTTTATAGACGCGACTAGTGTTTGTAGTCGTCAAGCAGACCTATCCCTTTGGAGCCTTACAAATTCAGAGATTTTTTAGTCACAAAATTTCTGATTTGAAAATGTTTACGACGGATCTGGAGTAATCTTAAAACATCTTTTGTCTATTCTATTGCAGGGCATCAAATAGCTGAGGATCTTGTGTAGTAACTCGGAGAAATTAAAGAAACGTTGAATCTCCACCGAAACGAGTATTACTTTTTTCGTACTCCATGTAAATGAAAGCAACAATTTCTAAAGTGTATTTAATTTAATCGAAATTAAAGCAACAAAGAAAACAACGTCGCGTCAGTCGATGCGTCGGTAAGGCGGCAAGTCAATTTTATGCAAATTAGCAAGAATCTTCCTGTAATCCGAAAACGCATTTGTTGTGCTGCGCTGCCTGCATATGTTTAAGAAAAATGCATTCGACATTTGCACACACACGCTTCACATCTGAGCACACTTATCGCGGCTTTCACTGCTCGTGTCCAGTGGTATAGCAGTTTTTTATACATGGTTTTTATACGTTTTTGTGACAAGTGACAACAAATTGCAAAAAGGAGGATTAAAGACTAAAGTGTTGTACTGACGTTTTTCGATAATTCAGATAATTGATAAAGACGGAGTGAAGGTGGACAATGACAAAATCGCCGTAGAGCTGTGATCAGGCATTGGACGCAGCATCCGTTTCGAGTGTCAATTGTCACGACAAATTTGTCGGAGTATTCCAGAATGCCAGTGGCCCCAGGTTAAAAAGAGGATTTGTAATGTTATGTGTATTAAATCGTGTTTTTTAAAAGTTATTCGTATTTGATAATCACTATTCGCGTTTTGCAGATTTGAGCTGTAGTCATCCTCGCAACGGTCAACCTCCCGCTATGTCTACCGCCAGAGCAAACCATTTGAAGACGGTTTGCATGCCGTTGCTAAATGAGCTAATTATCAAAAGTGACGGTTGGTTTGGTGGCGTAAGTGCTGGGATTAAAGTTAATCACTTTTAATGTGATGAACGTTTTTATTTTTCGTTGCATTGATAATTGAGTGACTGATTGGGTACCTGATTGACTTGCAGAAGGAAATTTACGCACAGTTTAAGAACAGCTTGATTGACGCCAGAAGTAAGCTTGATAATTGTCAGTATGACCAGGCGTTAGATCTTGTTGATGACATCTGGCATGAGGTATATTTATTTGAGTCGGCCCACCAGTCGACATCCACAAGAAAGCGGAATCTGACGGAGGATGACAATGTTAAAAAGGTAAAAATTTTATGGAATGAGCCGCGATATGTATTAGGGACTAGGGAGTTTAAAATGTGTTTTTTAGTTTAAGGACACCATTTTGGTCATGGAAAGTAGGTTTTGTCAAGATATCCAGACCTGCTGCTTACAGTCGCGGAGATTCTCGCCCGTTTTAGTTTGCGATTCGTGTGAGGTAGCAGTCCCAGGAGGTGGCGTTTACCACGAAACAAAAGTCCCTACCACCAGTAACCAGTGAGTCACTGCTTAATAAACGCAAACCAACCGAGTTGAGCTGTTGCACAAGTTCTTGTTTAGATGTATCACTTTCACATTTGTGTTTTTCAGATGGAATATTTGCCATAATTGTTTTGTAGCTGGAAGGAAAAGTATAGCACTTAGTGCAAACCGAACGGATCCAAGCTTCACTAACGACGGGTAATCATCGTACCTTGCGAATACAAATATTATTCACAGTATGTATTCTATTTATGTATATATGTATGAACTTTTGTTTAATGTAAAGAAGGAGAAGAAGAATTACCAAAGCTAGCCTACACAAGGTTACAAATCATGAGGTGGACATGGAACCTAGGGTCACATGTAGTCATTGTAAATCAATGTACCACGCGATTTGTGAAAATTTTCACAGAAACCTAACGGCCACGTTAGTATTGAAATATAATATAAATCTAGGATTGTGATGCATGGTTTTTCTGATTGACTTGAATAATTGCTGAAAATTTAAATGAATGAATATGAATGAATTTTTTTCTCTGCCAGTTTCCTGTGTCGATTTTGTAGGAGTGGACTTTCGGCGGAAGGACCGACTGTATCCACCCAAGACGCTAGTTCGAAGGAGTTTGTGGCACAAGATTTAATAGAGACCGAGTTATCCCAGTATATGGAACAAGCTGTCAACAATTTTATTCCAAATTATGCAGAGAAAGTGACAATTCGTGTGGTATTTAGCTCTCCCAACAAGCACACGCTGGGAGAGAGTTTGAAAGCGCGTATGACTTTACTCAACCTGCCAACAGAGTTTTCGTATGTGTAAGTAAAACAATGAAGAGAATGACTTTAGTCTGTAAGTGGAATGATCATAATAATCAAGGTTGACATGTTTTTCTCATTTCAGTGAGAAATCTATATTGTGCTTTCAAATGAATAACAAGGAACGGAATGGTGAGGCAGTTGCCGGTAGGAGCTTCATGTTTTTTGGAATGTACATTCAAGAATACGGGGAAGATTGTCCTGATCCGAACAAAAATTGTTTATACATTTCGACAATTGACAGTGTACGACTGTTCAGCCCTACAAAGTGGAGACGGCAAATTTACTACTATATACTGTTGACTTATCTCCGCTACAATCAGTTACGTGGATTTAAGAAAGTGTTTTTATGGTCGTGTCCGCCTAGGTAAACATAACAAGAATTTAACCTTGAACAATTATTAAGCCATTTTGAATTTAGACCTAAGTATTGTTATATAATGTAATGGCTGATTGTGTTGTTGACAGACCTGGCGATGAATATATGTTTTTTCGACGACCACGGACGCAAAAAGACTTAACTAAAACCTACTTGAGTCATTGGTATCAAAAGATGATTCAATTAGGCATACGTGTGGGCATTTTTCTAAAGTTTGAGGTAAGTTGGACTATTGTTTTATTAGTGTATTTGAACGCAGAGATTGAAGGTTATAAAAATGGTTTGTTGATAGTCAATGATTATTTCGGTTTCTAGTTTCTCTCAGACTACATTGAAACGACGACTACCTTAGCGGACTTTTTCAAGAAGTTTCCAATGTTTGCGGAGGATCGATGGCCGGATGCCCTAGAAGGTATCGTGAAATCGTTTAGGGCATCAAACGTTACTAGCTCGCCTTCGAAACCGAAAAAGAAGGTATGAAGCCAAACGTCAGCATTGTGAACCTTGTAACATTGCAATCGTTACAATTAATGAATAATTATTTATAAAGTTTTTAACAACTAGTAACTTTGTGAATTTTTATTATGCTTGATGAATTTTAACGAAGGTGCATGTTTACAATCTGCTTGTGTCGATTGAGTATTTTTATATTTTAATTTTCAGAAATCAAATTCTCCTCAGATAGACGAATCGCTTGATCTTTTAAAACACATTAAAGCAGCTTTTAAAAAGGAGAAGGAATTTTTCATGGTCATGACATTGCAAGAAAATGTGGAAGATCCGTCTGCTGCTGCTATCAAGGTTTATACGTACAACTTGCGATTTTTTTTTGTTTTGAATGCCAGCGTCCAGTTTTAACTGTATTTGTTTTACGGTATAGATGGATCCTGACTTCATCCTACGCTCCAATTTAATGCATAGAAACAATTTTGTAAACTTTTTCCAAAGCCGTCTACTGGAATTCAGAGACGAAAGAAAAGCTGTTTTTTCATCAAGTGAATTTGTGAACGAAAAATGTGTGGAATCTATAGATTCCATTTGCAGCTTTTGCGGCACTCGGAATCAACCGAATGGGTATTAATAAGAATGTATTGACTTTTAATTTTAAATATTTTTAATTACATAAGTCGAAATACATGCTTGGATTTTTTGTATCCCGCAGTAGCACGATATTTTGTAGGATTTGCCGAATGGATGTATGCTCTGCCGTTACCTGCTTGACAAGTCACAACTGTCCCGATCGCGGAGTGATGAAGGTAATAGCTTCGTCCTCCCAAACTGGAGCACGATGTTGTGAGAGGTTGCAATTGAGAGAAGAGTCCGTTGTGGAAGAAATCATGATGGTCGATGTTCCTGTTCCTTTAATCTCTGAATCACCAACGAATCTGAATGAAGACATATCCAAACGGGTAGACGCTTACAGCACCTCCATGGACAGAGTGGAGTATTCCATTTGCACTTCAAGACTCAGCAAGACAGGATATGAAGCGCCCTTCACGTCGCCCGTTGCCTTTAACCGTAATGGCTACAAGACGGCATTTATGAATGACGTAAGTTAAATTCAACTCACCGCATTATTAACATCGAAGCCAGTTCTGTGCGGCTCGTGTGGCAAAGAAAATTTCAGTGTGGTTAGTCAGTTAGAAAAAAACCGTTGGAGATTAATTAGTAAATTTCATATATACTGTATGTATGTATTATACGTAATATGCAGCCTCTCAAGCTTTGGTATAATATAGCCTTTAGCAGTACGTATTTAGTATTTGCTCGGTCTCCTGATACACAGTGGTAGATTAACTTAAATGTTTTGATTAGATTCCACGAAATAGTGGCGCTGCATGGAAGGGAGGAAGTCTGAAAGTAGATATCAGATATGCCAGATTTCCTGAAGAAGATCCATCGCTGGTACATCAAATAGGAGAGGTAGGAGTAGGATCATCGGGGGTTATGAAATCTTCACCAAGACGTGCTGTAGAAGCATCAGTACCAAGCTGTAAGGTTATGTAGAACCTGTTGAGGTATGATTTTATAGAATGGCTAGTTTCTAGCTTTCTGACCCGGTTAGTCGTTGCGATGTTAATTTTGTCTGTAAAAACGCAATGGTGACAAGTTTATTGGACGGTGCTCTGCTAGTCGTCAGTTTTATTAGAGGTAGAGTAGCGAAGATTTCATTGTGTGTGTTAAATGTGTGTTAATAAGTTATGACGATTACAAGTAAATACATGTTGTCTTACTTCACGACCAATGAAATTATTAAATTAAAACGCAAACTCTATTTAACAGTTATTTACGACTCGTCCGTTTCTCGTTCGTTTGTCAAGCATTTTTCATAGTTATTATGAAATGTACATACTAACAGAAATCAGTCCTCACTACACAACAATGTTGCGGTTTTACTGTTTAGAAGTGTTCAATCTGGTTGCTTATACATGCATTTAATCATAATTTAATCGGAGGAACCAAATACATATCATTTATTACATACTTCCAACTTTTGATCTTGGTATTAATCTGAGTTGACATGTGGTGCTTAAGAAGAGTCAATTAAACTATCTTAAAAACAAACTTAACGAAAGTCAAAGTTAACATTTAACTAGAAACATAAGGTAGTTAAGTTAGAGTGCGACAACGTCGGAGTTTGTTGGATGCTTGCTGCCTGAGTTCTAATGAAATCACCACTATATATACTAACTGTTTACTTTTATTTTGTACTAGACGATACAAAAGTGTTCTCAGAATGTCGATTAACAGCAGACCTATTTGAATAAGATTCGCAAACGTCAGGGAAAGTTTAGGCATCTGTCGTCGCCATTATCATCTCACGCCCCTCTCCCCTTTCCGACACAGTTTAGGCAGTATGCAATAAACGTATAAATTCGTCTCGCGGCATTCAGTGGCTGAAGCTTTGACCTTGCATCGCATTCCTTTTTCTTCGCGTGCATACAAGATAAGCGATATTTTCTTTTTGAAACAGAAGTGAATTGTCTCAATCTCCTACCACCTACAGATAAATGAATCAAACTGGAAAACTATGTGGGACATTTAGTTTAGTGCACTTGGTGAAATTAACACTGCCAAGCAGAGGGAACCATGAGTTGACTAATTGGAAATTAAATCATGGATCGATAAAACCAAAACATTTAACTGCTATGAGTGTAAGAATGTAGCTGAGTCACTTTGATCAATAATAGCTCGTTCACATACACATTCAGTCACCAATATTAGTAAGCTAATCAAGCAGAGTACAGCCACACTGGAATAAAGGCACAATTCACTGCCAAACGGTTACGTCGGTTCCATTGTCCCTGAAAATAATGTGCAGTTCTAGTACTGTCGACTTCAATGAACGGTACTGACTGGAGCCATCACACAGAGAAGCTAATACTGGTTGATTAAATACATTACAAGTTTTTGTGGTAAATTTTTACTTTGATTTAATTTGAACATGTCGACTGTCGGTTAGTCAAGAGTTAAGTACGTTTCAATTCCCGGAATGCTACTCAACAGTCTTGCTCATAAAATGAATCCAACACAAGATGATGCATATTTTTAACATGACAGTTCTAGTCCACGAATATACGAATACAGTTTGTATTTCGAGCAACGCTAAAAAAGTAACAAACCGTAAACAAGCACATTTACAACCAAAGAGGTAACCTCAACATCACACGATTCATACCTCGCGTGTTTGACTCACAAATGCAAATGTTGAAATGCCTACACGAACACTTTGTCGAACACTAGTTTAAATTCAAAAAAAATATTTGAAGGAGTGGCGTATCATTTCGCATTGAATCCTGCGAAACAGCCTTTTCATCTTAACAGTCATATTTCCTGTCTACAAAATCTTCCAAGATACATTGCGCCTGACTTATTTGGTATTTAGATACATATACTCTAAACGGGTGTGCTTAAGCGCGCAGTGTCATTTTACAAAATCCCTCACAACTTTAGGTCATTCATGCTATGTTGTAATAGAGATAATTTATCCTTCAGCACTTGATACTTGTACCTACATGCTACTAGCTAATAGCAATCTAACAATATGATTCTGGAAAAGTACAGCTGGCTAAGCTAGCTAAAAATCCTACTTAAAATATCACGTTCAATTTAATTCTCAGTTTTCTCCAATCGCAAGCACCTCCAGATTTGCGTTCCTTGTAACTTTCTCATCTTCTTCATCTAAGATTTGAAGAAGAAGTTCATGAACAGGCTCAAATGCTTTGGTGTATCCAGATTTGGATAAATGAAGATAGTCCCACAAATCGTGATGAGATATTGTACCTGCAATAAACACGTTACATTGTTTGCTTATTAAGTCGCATCACACGAAGTAATCCTATACCAGTAGAATTACACATACCATCAGCTTGAACAAACCCTGGATCAATGTTCAACAATTGTGTTTGAGATTTGGTTACGAGTTTTTTGGAAACTAGCTCATTCACTTGTGCATTCCGATCGCGAATTGGATTTGGTTTCTCTCCTCGAGGAAGTAAAGACTGCGAGATTGCAACAAAGATTTCAATTTCAATTTGACTTTGCTCCTAATAATGCATTGATCGGATCATCAATGATTTGTAAGTCTAACCAGAACAATGATGTTAGCATTCTTTTGGCGTTCCCGAATCGCATCTACAATGGCAATGATTCCATCCGAGATTTGTTCTGCCGTACAACCATGATTGTTTGTTCCTATTAGTAGTACGACGGCCTAAATCAAAGTAAACAACATGGAAAAATGCAAATTGGTGCTTTCTTAAAGAAATATGGCCACACCAGCAATACCATCATAACCACACAGCATTCTGACATATTCACACATTATTGTTAAAACATGCAATCAACCTTGAGATTCATATGATCCATTTCGCCATTTGTCACTCTCCACAAGACATGTTCCGTTCGTTCACCCCCAAGACCAAAGTTGAGGGAATGCATTGGTACAAAAACACGGTCCCACATCTCATGGTAGCTTAGATATGCAATGATTGAGTCACCGATAAACACCACTTCAGGCTCCTTCTCCTTTGCTTCACTCACAAATCGACGGTGCTGTCCAAATCAAATCATTACCATATTATTACCTTTGATTCACTAATTAACGCTCGAAAATTTTAACATTCATTTGAGTGTTGAGAAACAGGAAGTGCTGCTTTACACTTACCAAGCTCAGCCATCGGTCATCTCCAAAAATATCCGCGTTTTCGGTGGGCACTGCCGCCGTGTTTGACACGTCGCTAGACATCGCTACCAATGGCCAACAACTAATTACTAAGTACTTTAATTGGTCTTGAAATTGTTCACTCACAGTCCACAACCAAGTTAGCCGTCTTTATACCACCCACAAGCAACCAACAATTACCAATTTTTAAAGAATAAAAAAGGAAGTTTAACTTCACAATTTACTGATGATAACAATGCTAAATGTTGAAATTCGTTTCAAGTTTGAATTATTATAAAAGTCCTGAAAATTCGTAAGTCTCCACTCGTATTTTTAAGTTCACTCACAACTTTACAAATAATTAGGAATCACGAAAGCGACTAATTAGTTAACTAATTCTTAAGTCTTAAGTTATAAGTACAAAAAAAATGCACACGAATGATAATTTTTGGAAAGATGTTTTGTAAATGCACTCAAATCTTTGTGATTAAAAATATACGGAGAGGAAAAAAACACAACAGAGATCAAAGCTGCTACATGCTCCCGTCCTGTCAATATTTGCTCTATGGCTCTCAATTTCCCTATGTCCAGCATTGCCCTGGACCACTGCTGAAGTCTTTGTTCACCAAAGCCAAGGAATACGTGTCATGTGTAAATACACTAAAAGTTCGTAAAAGTTCATAAATTATAAATCATAATTAGTTGACATGTTTTTGTATGTTAACATTTTGTCAATCGTGTAAAATCATTTAATCGTTGAAGAGCAAAAGCATTGGTGAGCATTTCACAGGACAGGATGTGAAATTATATAAGAAACCGTCAACCCAGGAAAAAATAAGAATTCAGTGGGAGAAGATGATTGCTTGGAAGTTCGCAGGAAATATGCATGCTGACTTTTTAAAATAATTGTTTTGTACATTTACATTATAATATGATTTTGTAAAAAAAATGATAAAGTAGCTTGCTTGAAATTGGATTGATTTTTTAATTGGCGAAAACAAATATAATTATATACTGGGTGAATAATAGTGAACATGCAGAGAATCTAGCAAAAGTAGGTTTTATCGATTTATTAAATTTTGGATTTGCAAGTATTCGAAGTGAGAGTCAATGTAACGTAACCTCAACGTAGTTGTGATGATCTGTGAAGATTGGAATCTGAGCTGAGTCAGTTTGTCAATGACAAAGATATGTATGTACCGCACAGGTTACCCTTACTAGCTTTTAAACTGGATAATTTCTGTGTTAATTTCTGTGTTAAGAAACGTACGAAATTGCTCTACGACAGGTGTACGCTTTGAACATGCTGAAATCTTTTTGCAATTGCATGACACATTTCTAAAATTATTCCATTTCCATCTATATGCTCCACTGTCATGCTTCTGCTGCTGCACCAGCAACTCATAGACGAATGTACAATGTATATGCATTCATGAATATTTATAGCGCAAGAGATTTTTTGAGGTAAGAAATGCTAGTCAGCGACTTAGGCCCACTTAAAAATAGTCGACGCATGCATCTTTTGCAAAGGAGATGCTTTTCCTATTAAGATGTCAATAATTGGTACATAAGCTGTTATGCTCAAGAAGTTCTACAGATCTTTTAATGAACCTTATAATTATGACTTGACGATTTCGCAGTAACGAATTTCATATGCGCATAATAATGTCACATGACTCTTGATAAATGTGGTCACAATTGCGAATTGCGGTTTGTGCGCAATTTTTGTAGCCAATAATAGAATGCTTTTATTTGGTCAGAAAAGTGTTTAAAATTGGAAATCTCATTTGCCTCAAATGAAGTAGCCCAAACACCAAATAGAGATCTGCAGTTAAAGGATATGTATTTTTACAGTGAATATTGGAAATTTGTGAAGAAGTAAAAGGCATTTTCAACGAAACGAGAGAACAAGCCAACGACTTACTACTACGACGCGGACGTCACAACTGAAAACGCGGAATGGCAAGTTATATTCGAACGTTTTGTGGTAAAGGCTCGCGTCTTACAATGCAGCCTTGCTTTAAAGCGGATATAACAGTAGCCACAGGCTACTCGTTGTACTAGTTACATTTCGGTCTGATTCGCGGTTCCTTATTGTTCTCTCACGAATTCGCTACTACTCTGAAATCTGAATTTGACTTTAAACCACAGGAGACCACAGGAGATTTTTGTGGAACCTCTGAAATGCAAACTTTTTATTTAAGAAAAATTGGAGATATATACTGAAATTGCAAGCTACTGCTTAACAGTTGTGTCGAATTGAGCTAAGATTGCTGTTTAATTATTGAAAAATAATTGTTATATTACAACAATGGTTGTAAGAGATCGTCTGCAGGATTTTATAGGAAAGGTAATCAAATTTTTGTCCACTTTCTCCGAATTGTTTGCTAACTTCATGTGACGAAGATATTTATCGAAACTTAAACTGCAATGGTTACTTTTTAAAATGGTTTTACTTAATTGCAGGGTCAATATGACAACTTGGATCATCAAGATGGTGGAGTTGATGTGAATGGCTCGCATAAGTGTGAACTCATCGATATTTTGGAATCTACTGATCTTCACATAGTTTTGTTCAAGGTACACACAGCGAGATGACACTGATTCAGACAATTACATTATTTGATACAACTGACTTTTATTGTTTGATGCTTCACAATCTCAAGGTTCATGAAGTACTGAAGCTCGTGGACGACTTCGAATATCAC
The DNA here is from genome assembly GCA_027743745.1 of Alloscopus bannaensis. Classification (NCBI taxonomy): domain Eukaryota; kingdom Metazoa; phylum Arthropoda; class Collembola; order Entomobryomorpha; family Entomobryidae; genus Alloscopus; species Alloscopus bannaensis. The sequence goes on along the minus strand of JAHZMW010003510.1, from coordinate 15,748 downwards.
GTGTGTGAACTTGAAGTTATGAACAACCAGCTTACAAAACAACAGCGACGAGGTATTATATGCATTATGTATTATGTAGAATATATCCCACAAAACTAAGAATTTCTTATTAATTTCTTTAAGGAGGACTTCTAGTGCTTCTAGTATAGTTATGTTTTATAGTTGTTTGCTTGGGTGATTTAGATTTTCGTTTGTTAAAACTAAGTGTGTTGTTGGTTTACTTCATGAATAGGTGTGAATCTGCCTAGTGAACTCTTAGAGTTGAGAAAAGCAATCGATGATAAAAGTAAAACTATTCGGGAGCTTCTAATGAATGGTAAGTTAAGGGAGATTTTGTTTGCGAACATTTTACTGCAAACTGTCGTCGTATATATATATATATCTGTCCTTGATTATAACTGTCAATAAAATCAACTATGAAACATTTAGACGTAACACAACAACCACTTCGGATGCTACCGGGGATGGATTTGAATCCTTGCATCGAAATCCGCAACCACCACTTGCAGCTTTTACTGAATAGATTTGCAGAGGTCCGGCTACAACACCAAAACGCCCAAGTTCGGTTTGAGGAGATGGGTAAGTGCCTTGTGAAATGGATTTTGTGTAAAAGTAGCGTTTGCATATGTGACAATTACTAAAAGCAATGAGACAAGGTAAAGTCTAATCTCAAATCCGTTAAAATTCACTCCCTTATGCAGTTGATGAGTGCAATGACAGTGATGGTTTGTATGATGACATTTCTATATGCAGTCAATTATCAGAGTCCGATTGGGCAAGTTTCATACATATTTAAAACTTCTGAACTAATTATGAGCGATACTACTTATTCTTATAGGTTCTCATCACTAACCATGCAAAGGACACTTTTCAAGATGATGACTTAAGAGAGAAGGAGATTTACAACTTAGAGCATTCCATAGCAGAACTTAACGCCTTATTCACAGAGATGAAGGGCCTCGTCGAGGCTGAGGTTTGCTAGACGCTGAGTTTTTAGTTTTTACTTAAAACGTAAATTGCAATTTTATGATTAGTTATCAAGTGCCAAATTGATGTTGCTTTTCTTCCAGGAGTACAAACTAAATATAATAGAAGTTAAAACACATTGTGCAGAAGTGGCCGTGACTAAAGCCGCAAGTCGCCTTTCCAGGGTGAGGGCGCTTAAGAAACGCTTAAAACGAGTAAGTTTGGTTTAACACCATTTCACAGTAGTGATAATGACAACTTCAATTGACATTGGCTGGCTTAACTAATTTTACACAATTATTCCACTTTGTTTACAGAAAAAAGCATGGATGTGTCTCTCAGCGTCTTTAAGTTTCGCAGGAACAGTACTTGTGATACTCTGTGTAATTTGATTTCAAAAGTATACTGTAATTCCTAACCTTTGTCAATATAAATGCACAAAATTTACCGACTGACATTTAACGTAGCAATAAAATAAGTACTTATTATGACCGCATCAATTTCTCATGACTCATGATAACCAAAAATTTTTAGCTAAAATTATCACACGAAATAAGCTAATCTAAGCATTTTCCAGCCACATAGCTTACATCGTATTTTGCAGTATATTTTCTAGCCAACTAGTATGTCCACCTTAGCTTCCACTTCAAACTCAGTTTCAAAAATACTTTACGAAATAGTTAAGACATTCCGTAAATTTGCAGTGTGATATATCTTAAATGTAACCAGCTAACAAATACTTATATTACCATGATGTTCTTGTGGGACAAAATAAAAGAGATGGCTGTTTTTTAAGCTGTGTTTTTCGTCCTGCTCGTACTATTACTCTAGCCACAGAAATGCTGGATCCATGAACTGCAGAAGGAGGCTATAATGCATAGTTCTACATAAAAGAAACCGTGTGGAACCATGTAAATCTTATGGTGCCCCATTTTATGAACATTTCTACTGTAAAAGAACAGTGAATTGTAATTTTGGTTATTTGTTAACGGTTAACCACTAATGTCCCTGATTGATACCAAATTGTTTGGAAAGCTATCAAGCTAACGAATCTGAGATATTCACTTCATATTGAAAACACATTAGCTGTTAATTGATACAAATTCTAGAGAGAATGCATAAAATGGTTTAGTAAGCATAAGAGTCTTAATAAAATCTTTAGAACTTTACATTTGTCACAAGGCCTTGTTGTTCCACGTATACGTTCATGAAAATAAAAAAAAAACATTTAGACTGTTGAATTTTTTACTTCTACGCATCTGTCTGTGCCTTGCTCGTCCTTTGGCTGGCTTGTACAAATATTTTCTGATTTAAAAGTAAGATTCTATTGATATGAAGTAATTGAAAGTGATGAATGCATATATTGGACACTGAATTAATATACATAGGTAGGAAAGTATTTCTTTGTATCTTCATTGTATACTGTGCTCTCCGCCTCTTGAACTTATTCATAAAATGTCGAAAAATAATTCGGATTTTAGACATGGACCTGGAATGCTAGAAATTCCCGTGATTGATTATGATCAATTTAACGTATGATATGACAGGGAGAGTACCCTTTTTCATTTAGCTACATTTGGCTTTAATTTGTGTGAAAACTCCTCTCGTATCTGAAAGAACTAAAACGATTACTCGAGTCTATAAATTATATTTTCGCTTTTTAGCAAAACTGTTTTACACCATGGCAGCAATAGATTATCTTAAAAAGCTGGCTGATATGGTAAATTTAATTAGCAAATTAGCTTCAAGTTACTTATAAATTGTAATATTACAAATTTAAATCACTCTGTAGTCAATAAAATACGGATTGGAGCTTTTTTAATAATTTTGCTTTCCGAATTCTTGTTTGTTAGGTTCATCAACTACAATTTGCAGTGGATGACTTACAAGGTAATTCATCGAAGTAAGGCGGAAGTGTATATCACTGATCATTTGTGACTTTAACCAAATCTGTGCATACTCTCCATTGAATTATGTGTTTAAATTTGAATTAATGTAATTCATCATGATCATGATAATTTAATTTTATGTGTATTATATCAAGAAACGCCTCTACAAGTGCAAGGCTTGGGAAGACTTCAAGCGCAGAAAAAGAAAGACAGACTTCAGGAGCATATAAATAGTAAGAATGTAATATTTCACTACTGGGTACCCGTTCGTATTTTAATCATTTTTCTAATTGCTACAATTTTGGTTGATTGCTGTGATGCAACAGTTTTATCACATATGGCGCAATCGCTCCAAACAATGAATCAAGTCGTGCCAACAACACATATTCTCGATTTTCAAACTATGCTTTCGCAACTGCGTGTGCAAACCGAAAGATTTGAGACTATTCGAGTAAGATATGAAGATGTCTTCAAGGCATTTGATGAAGAAAACCACAGGTCTCAAGTTGACAGCGGCGGGTTCTGTGTAATCGGTACATACTCACTTTAATTTGGCAGTTTAAAGCATTGTAAAACTGCGGTTTTGACAAGTCGTACACTACGCAAATATTTTTGCTTAGATGGCCAAATTAAAAAAGACCAGAACGATGACTCCACTTCAAGATGCAGTGTAATTTCTGACGACGAATGGGTAGCCTTGTTTGTTTGATTTATGTCAAATGTAGATATAAAAAAAACTAAGAAGGCTATCTGCACGTTCTAATAAAAATTAAATGTCAATTAAGATTTTTCTCTCAATCCATACGCCACCGGAAGCAGTTCCCATGAAACCGCTTGAGGTGAGGCAAGCGGAGTTTGCCATGTTGGAAGCACGCATTCTTGAAATGACTCAACTTTTTGAGCAAATGAAAATAGCAGTTCAACGTGATGTAAGATTATGTTCCAGTCAGACTTATTTAATATCCATGCACTTTGTTCTCGGAATATGATTTTACTTGTTTTGTATTAATAACTAATTATGGAAGTGCAGGATCAGAGAATGGAATATATCGAAAAAAAGTTGAACAAGGCAGAGGAAACAGTGTGCGCTGCTGAGGACACGGTTGCAAAGGCTAAGGAGATGAGAAACAACGGAATACCTGTAAGTATCTGACAGTAAATTATGATTAACGTATATTCAATGTTACCAAATCTGATTTTTAAATTGCAGGCAAGGCGGATACTTACCTGTGCCCTTGCTGCTGGACTGATAATCTTGATTGTTATCGCGCTATACAAGTTTTCTTCATAGTTTTTTTTTCAGAATATGGAAACTTTTACCATATGAAATTTAGAAAATATGTTTTCAGCTTTAAAATGCATACATATACCACTTGTTTTAGCTAGGCACAACTCATCTCGGTGTTTAGCAAATCACATTAATATTACTAAGTCAATAAAACATTTCGTTTGCCACGAACTCCACGTCATAGATTACTGTATATTTACCTGTTTTATGATTAAACTACGGTAACATAATTATGAGACATGAGAGAACATAGCTATAGGCAGCACTTTACATACGGTTACCAACCATAGTGACAAGTTATTTTTTACGATATCTACAATTCACGGTATATTTTTCACGATATAATTATTTATACAAGTTCTGCAGAGAAATTTTAGTTGTTAGTGTAGAGTTTCAGTCATCAGTATTGTCCTGGACTTATTATTGTTTTTCGTGAACATTTCGAAAAGATTGTGCTTCACGTGCTGGACATGCCATGAAACTTCCTGGAATTCGGAATTGCAACTTGTTAAACTGTCAAATTGCTCAAGTGATCATACTAACCCATATACAGCATAACAAGGAACATTGAAAATTTAGGTTATGTGTTCTGTTTAATGTTTCCCCCAAATATTAATACTGACTGACATCAGCATGCTGAGTACGACGAGGGAATAATAATCTCGCTCGAGTATCTTCAAGTGTCAATGAATAAAATGAATAATACAATGAATGAAAGCTTGCCAGTTGTTTTTCTCAATTTTGACCAGAGAATTACAAAGCTACGTATGTGATTAAATAACTGCATCATTATATTTGTCAGAGTTAATTTTAGTCTGGGTATTTGTGGTTTTCCACAATACATGTTGAATAAGTCATTGAACATGTAATTGACTTTTTAAAACTTCAAAGATAAGTTTTCCGTGACATCAATTAACAGCTCAAGATCACTTCCACGCTAACAGCTACTGTTGTTGTATAGAAAAGTAGTGAAAATCTATTTATTGTAATTCGAAGTTGGCGTCAGTCACTCAAAAGTACTTAATTGCGCAATGGAAGATATGAGATCTGATATCGTGATATCGACCTGTATAATTCCATTTGTTATAAGCTCACTTTGCTTTGCATGGATTATAGAGACGTGTGGGCTCCTGCAATCTCCTGGCTTTGAAGGTCATACAACCGTATGACAGATAATGTTGATGATCTGAATGAAAAAAGCTTGTTGTAATAAATACCCTGAATTAGACTCCAATTGGACACCTGAGCGATCACAAAATCGGTGATTACCGAAAATTTGGAACTTTTTCCGTCTTCAGCCTCTCAAAAAACCTGGATAGGTGGAATCTACTAAAAACCTTAGCAATAAAAAATTGTTACAAGTTTGGCCACCAGAGTTGTTTGATGCAAAGACAAAGTTTTCATGTAAAATAGTACATATCAGTACGTGTTCAACAAACCACTCACATATAGTTTTTATTAAAAAGGCTCTGCGGACATTTTTCAAGAAAGGTTCGCGCAATTAGTGCCTATTTGCCTATGGAAAAGCTTCTATAACAAACTTACAACAAAGAAGCATGAAACTGGTGTGTGGAATCACTGAAATGTAAATATGTTAATATTTCAGAAACGGAAGGCAACGCGGTTTCAGCATTAATAGAATCCTTCACACTTTCACCCGAGCGACTTCAATGGTCTCACAATGTCGGCACCTAGAAGAAGGACTTCCTCCCGCTCCAAAGGACTTCCCGATGACCCTGGCCCCGACCGTCAACTCTGCTGGACCGCCCTGGATGAGAATGAAAAATCCCGACTGAAAACTCACAAAGTCAAGTTCCAAGGGATGGAAGTCAGCTTACAAGAGGCCTTTGACCACCATCTACGACTAAACGGTAAAGAAAACGAGTGTTTGAAGCACTTGAAGGGTAAACTTTTGACAGACTTAAGAGCTAACTCCAGCCCCGAAATACTACCTCACAACCTAACCGAAATGCATAAAAATTACGTTCAACGCAAGTTTGTTACTCGTAAGAGAATATCTCGTCATATTTTGAGCATAACCAAAAGCAACAGTGGGTGTAACGACATTTTAGTGTTCGCCGGGCTACAATGGTATCAGCTCACCACTCTCATGCTCAGATTTGGCGAAGGTAGAACGGACAGATCAAACAGTCAACTCCAAGACGACTGCACTCCAGTCCGTTGCATTCTGTTAGAAAAACCGGACCATTTCCAAAAAATTTGTGAGAGGACTGATAACCCCGTCCATTGGCTGGAATGTGTGGGTGTCGCTCGTAAATTTCGTTGGGTCAAATCCAGAGGCTCCTTTGCTAAAATTCAGGCATTTATTGAAGACTCGCAAGTTCCTCAACCTGAGGCCGAGTTTTGCACTCAAAGTTACAGCTCTGATTGTCACAAAATAATATGCGCCTCCGCCGGTATGGGGAAGACCACCGTGATTTCCAAGATTGGTTTAGACTTGTGGCAGAATCGGAACAAGAGCAAAATTGTGAGGCTGGTTCGCATCAAAGAAATTATATCTGCTCTTCAAAAGCTAAAATCTAGCGGAGCCACAAAAAACAATTTAGAAAACATTCGTAAGGCATTCATAGAGGCGTTTGTCCACGAGTCCGAGTTCGAGAAGGAGCTCCTCCATTCGGTGATAGAAGCTCAGCAAATAAAATTTGAGGTATTGATAGACGGCTTTGATGAGCTAGATCAGAAAGACATTGATAAGGGAATGAAAATCATTTCTGGTTTCGTTGAAGAGCCCGTAATTCCGATCTTGAGGCTGTGGGTAACGACTCCACCTCACTTGCTCCACGAGCTCGAGAACAGAATGGGTATTTTAGGGAGTAAAATTTCCGACTATGATGAATCCGATCAGATAACCCTGTTGGTAGGGTATTGGGAGCAGAAGTATGGCTACCGTGACACTTTTCTCAAAGAAAAGGCGACATCCTTCATTAGGAAGATTCAGGCAGTCAAACATAAACTTGATGATGCCATCACAAGCTCGCCAATGTTGTGCTGCTTGATTGCAGACATCCTCAAAAACGAGGAGAATGACGTGTTCCCTCAGGTAAACGAAGAGTTTGGGAAGAACATTAGTGGGCTCATGCTCACTAGCATTTACACTCGCTACCTCCAAACCCGATTGGACCTCGGGGATATTAAAGAGTTTGCAACAACGGACCCCATCAAATTGCAGCCGGTCTATGCTCATATCACTGTGGCAATTTTGAGGCTCCTCCCAGATTTATATGAAGAAATTAAAACGGTTTTTGACGGGTTTGACGCTACCACTTTGGCGTCACTCCCGAAGTACAAGATTGCAGAGAGTCAGAGGCGCGGTGACTTGCCTCACTTCACACACAGATCCTTTGCGGAGTACTTTGTAGCCTTGTTTTTTATTTATTTAACGAGTGAATTTGATAAGCTTATCTCGAGCAGTTGTGAGAAGGAAAAGACTCGTTCCAACAATATTTTGGAGGCATTACTAAGTCTATGTAGGCATGCATTGGTCACAGATCCAATTCAGTCAGCGGTGTCCATTGATAAAATCAAGTTAGACACCTTCAAATTCCGGTACGCTCATATTTCATACTTTTTAAACTTTCTCCTTCCGGAAACCTTGGATCACACTATAACTTCCGAACTAGCGTCTCGATGTGAGGATCCCGAGTCTCGGGAGAAAATTTGCACGTTTTTATGGCAAAGCTTGCACGGGGCCATTCTTGAGAATTTGCCTCATGTCATCCAGATAATTCGAAAGTGCTTTGATGTTCTTTGTCAGCATCAAAGTGGAAAGGAGGAGTGTCTCAAAATTATTGACAAGGCTACCTTGACCAATGCTGTTTTCCTTGCTATCAAATACGGAGAACTCAAGCTCGTCGAGCCTGTAATCAAGCTTTATGAGAGCTTAACCTCAGAGTCTATTACAACTGCTGAGATTGTTGTCACCAATCGGACTGGTGAGGGCAACAAAGTCAAAGTGACCTCAATCTCTGTGTTGCATGCCGCGGTGACCGCAGGTCATTACCAGGTCGTAGAATATCTTCTCTCAGAAAAGGGCTATGCTGACCTGCTCAGTCATCCTGAAAATGAGAGTTTACTGTATCACTGTGTTACCGCCACGAATCACACTGAGGAGAGGATTATCATGTGTAAAATGCAGATTTTACCTTTGCTCATAAGCCTTCACCCTGCTCTACTTGACCAACTTGACCAAAAGGAGAAGCCCCTTTTGGTAGAGCGAATGCACATTGACTTGCTTTTGACTTTGCTCAAAATTCGATTCGAACTCAAAAACGAGCTCTTCCAAACCCGAGAGGTTTGTCGAGGAAAGAGCCAGAAGACGATTTTACACTTGATTCCAAAGAACTATTACACCGACAAGTTAACCACGACTAGATACTACACAATTTTGCAGAACCTTGCTAAGTACGCGAAACTAGACTTTAACGCTCCAGACAATTCAAATAAACTCACCCCAGTTCACCGACTCTTGTGTCACCTCGACTTGGACGAGATCACTGTAAAATACTTGTTGGAACAGGGGGCCAATTTGAATGCGGTTGATAACAAGGGAAACACGCCCATTTTCAAAGCCATCGCTTCCCAACGGAGTTCTGCCACCTTGAAGCTCCTCATCAAGTATGGGGCGTGCTACAAAAGGCATAACTCGAGAGGGGTGACACCCCTCCATATTGCTGCAGGCAGCTTAAATTATAACGCATTAGTCCTCCTTGTCCGTCAGTATGGGCTCAGTGACCTCAACATCCCTGACAACTCGGGTAGCACACCTCTCCACTACGCGTTTAGCAAACAGATTGTCGAGTCGGACGAGTCCACCGATCCTAACAATCATCACAAAGTCATATCATTTCTCCTCCAGGGTGGAGCAAACATCACTGCCGTTGACAGCGATGGGCTGACGCCAATTGCACTCGACTTTGACAACTTGTGTCTCGGCCTCAATGAGAGGGACCGGGAGCTTTGCGCAGCAAACCTGACTCGATTGCTGGACAAGAGCATGATTACTTTGGTATTGGAAGGGATACTTTTTAACAAAAAGTTTGGTCACGAATGGGACCCAGACTTTATTCCGCTACTCTGCAAGATGTTGGTAGAGCAGGGTGCAAATTTAGATCACAGGTTGGACGATGGGCTAACCATTCGTGAGAAGGCTCAGGCGACAAATGCTCAGATTTTTTCGAAGCTCGAGAATCTCCTGATTGAAGGAGGAGTGTCTCATGGGCAGGGTGGTGTGCATTTGCAGGAACTTGGTGAGATGGAGGAAAATGGAGAGTTGGATCTAGACGATTACGAAGCTTAGACAAGAACAATTGATATTAAATACGGGGACGTAAAGAATGTTTGTAGCTCATCGTTTAGGTTAGTTTAGGTGTATAAGTATAATCGGTATTTGAAGGTTTCAAAAATTTGGTTACATACTCAAAATGGTGTACGCGCAGAATAAATATGTGTTACACGTGGCAATAACTCATTTTTGTAACCCGGAAGCAAACCATATAGACAATTATAAATTTATGATAAAGGGTATAGTTTTAGTTGGAAGGAAGCTCTATGAACAAAAGTGTAAATCGGTTACATTCTTCTAGGTCTTTGAACTCATTATATAAAGTTCTAACATTATTTATATAACGTTGTACATAGGTGCCTAGTTTGTAATTTTAAATTTTAGATTAGAATATCTACGATTTGTCTTAACTGTAAATGTGGTGAAGATGGGGACGGATGGATGTGTGTAAACAAATGATATTGTAAGAAATACAGCCTGGACAAAGTACTTTCTTTACTCGACAACCTAATCACAGCATTTATTATTCTTTTTAAACTGCCATCGTGTTCTCTTTATGAGATAAAAAATCAATTGAATAGCTATGTGTGAGATGAAAGCATAGATACATATTGCATACAATATTGTGAGACATACTCAAACCCGTCATAAGTAATTACATAGCTTATTCTCACTCTGTTGGCATTTGAAACTCTCGCACGCAGTCAAAATCGATTATTTTGAGGCCCAATGTTTTGCTCATTGTAAAAATAAAATTATTAAAAAGCTTTTGGTTTTGTAAGAATTTTGCTGTTGATAAGCAAATGAGGTTCACCAATAATAGCCATTTCTTCGCTCCAAGTGATCTCATTGAAACGTGTTAGTTTTACTCTTAAAATGGAGCACGTTCCATTTCGAAGATATGCAAAATACGTGGGACTCGTTGACACGGTAAGATTCTACTACTTTCTCACATCGCCCCCAAAAAACTATATCATTTAACTCACTCATTAAAATTTACCAGGTAGTTACCAGCATAGCTGCTTTCACGTATTTGGTTTTGGCCATCATTTCGGCACTGTTTCGCAGCACGTTTTCCATCATTGATGGGATGACTAAAGAAGTGGACGAGCGAGAACGACGAAATGTTACTGGTACAATTATATACGATTCAACGCAAAACATTCATATTAAATTTACTTTAAAATCTTTCTTAATTTACTTAAGAGTTCTTAAACGAAGGCAAAGGGGTGGTCACGTATTATCTGGCCTCTTCCTTGGTCGACAGTTTCATCTCTGTTCTCCAGCTCTTCGCGGCGATCATGCTTATTAATTCAACATCACTGGTACAGCCACATCTAATTAACTCTTTTGATTGCTAAAATGCCATTTCTTTAACGATACCTTAAATAAGATTCTAACCTCACATGTATTCATTTGCCAGGGAAGAGAAACAAAATCAGCTCTGAGATTGGCGTACACTTGGCTGTTTCTCAACATGTTCGTTGTCCTCAGCTACTTCATTTGGAGAATCGTGGACCAAAACTGGATAACTGTGTTTGGTGCTACGTTGTATCGAGTCGTGGCGATTCTGATTGTGATGAAATATGTTCAAGGATTGAGGCGTGTGAGCTCGGTAACGGAGGTTGGAGGTCCTAATGGACAGCTAAGCATTATCAACGGAAAAGGGGGAATGTATCCTGGACTGTAAGTTACCTCACATACCTATTATGCTTAATAGTAAGCTGAATTTGTATGTACCCAATTTTTGCGTATGGAATTGTTTCCATTTATTTTGTAGCTCCTAACACTCAAGAATTAATGCATTTGTTGTTTGCAGACCCGAAAAAGGATGAATTTAAAATTTGAATCAAAATACAATAATCAGGAACATCGGAGTCGGCAACCGTCAACCATCGTGACATTCGGCTCAAAATTTTGTAAACCATATGAATTGGCCTAAAAACGCTCAGAATTGATAAATCTATATCCCATAGCCAATGGTGCTTGAATGGAAACCAATCGAAATACTTTGGATTTGAAGGTATCAAACTCGTCATGTAAATGACGTTATATCTTTGTGAGTCAAACGTTTTTTAGCATTGAATCTAAAAATAGAAAACACAATCACTAAATCCCTGGACACAGACTCGTATGTCGTATATCCATGCACCTTTCAAAGATGTTATTTCATTATTTGTTATTTCTTCGAGCTTTATTTCATGTTTTCAAAGTTATCTTATCAAGTAAATGAAACTTATATTATAATCACACTAAACTGCAGAATAGCTCAACATGTTTTAGAAAACATATGTAAGCAGCATCATTGGCAATAAAACACCGGTTCATATTCAGAATGTATAATCGCTGATATATTCACTAGTCACAAACAATTTCTTCCAGACATGTTTGATTTCTATATATCCGTTCAGATCTCGGACGCAAGTATCAAATAATCAGACATCGTTAAAGTCCTTTATTTTTTACACTTCTAAAGAACTACCTTCGACAATTTAAATTGCATTTATAGAATCACTTAACACCAACCATAAAGTCTCTATACAGTCTAAATTCAGGATACCCTATGCAATACTCCTTTGTGGACAAGGAAATATTGTAACAGAATTTTCAATGTTACTTGTAACTTAGCAATATTTTCCAGTGCATTATCTCTAAATGTGTTTGGAAAGTTTAGATAAATCCTCATAGCACTTCTGCTACTGGAACATTTTTCTTAACAACAAACGAATACCACTAATATCCCTCGTCTTAGCCTAGTAACTATATGTATACTACAGATACAGCCACTAAAATTACGAAAGCTTCATGCACCGTAATAAGAAGAAGGCTACTTTGACAATGTATCCCACCAAAAGTGTATAAAAGTATACCTGCATCACGAAAAGGTATATCACAGATTTCATTAAAGCTCTCTTTAAATTAGCAGTAGCTTTCTTCTACAAATTACGTAGCCCGATTTTCCTACAAATCTAAACAAAAGCAGTACATCTTGAGATCCTTGGCTTCCACACAACGACTTTGATTGCCGTACAAATTGATTCTGCTAATAGTACCGGACACATTCCAAACTCCCGTCATATTTCGAATCACAGTCGCCTGAAAGGTACCATTTCCAGGGGTAGTTTGAAACGTTAGCTGCAACACCTTCTGTTTCCTGAAAACAGAGCCAACGCCCTGAGCGTTTTTAATGTGGGCCAAACTGAGGTAGCCACACTGCCCCTGCTTTGATACCACTGAATTGATGAAATACACCGCAAAATTAGCAGCTTGTTCCACAATCGGATGAGTTGTGTCCAGCACCCGTAAGTTATGACAGGTACAGTAGTGCTCCTCGATGCCAGCCATTTCACAAGTTCGGTACAACGGAACCGGGAGAAACTGACTGATCCCGGTTGGCAGTGGAGTGCTCCTATTTTGGACTAATTTCTCCCGTTCAGCAATTTGAGTATCCGTGATTTTCTCAAGATCCATGATATCCAAAAGGGTTTCATGAAAATCAAATGGAGTTGTGAGTCGCTCCTGATTCCTCTTCAAATTCTCAAAGGCTCGAGCATACTTCTCTTTAAACCATGTCGGCAGTATGAAGTACAGGAATGGCAGTCGTTCTTCAAGCTGCCCTTGCGGTGTCTCCACAATCTCACCCCAACGGAGGCCGTGGTCACTCATCACGATGAATGCAGTATTGTTGAAATGACCTTCGCTCTGAAACCATTTCAACATTTCGAGCAAATACGAGTCTCCGTACCTTCCATAGTTTAGGAAATCATGGGTGAGGGACGTGGCCCAGAGAAACTGGAAATAACGCTTCTCCGCCAACCTCATGCTGTGAGCAAACTTCTTCATGTAATCCAACAAGACCTGGAACGAGAGACGAGGTCCATAGCACAACTTGGCATTACCCTCTCTGTGAGTCCCGATGTGATCTTCGACTGCGACTCCAAAGGGTCTGAGGTAGTAGTCAGTGGGCTGTTTTTTGAAGCCGACTTTCAAGTAGTTGAAACCTCCCATCCAAGGGGAGTCTTCTCCAAATGCGGTAAGGTAGCCGTTACTTTTCATCGTTTTCCACAAGAAGGGACAGTCATCATAGGTTTCATTCTTTTCACAGGTTGAACTTATCGTCGACAGATTGAGAGCGGTCAGGACAGCTCCAAGATTTGGAAGTGTGTTGTCTATGTTTAAAAACACATTGGAAATGGTTAAATTTTTCGTATACATATGTAAATTAGCAACATTTAAAAAAGCAATTAACAAAAATTAACCTCCAACTTTATTGTAGCCATTCATTCCAATCGCGGACAAATTGTTGACGAGGTACTCATGTGCTTTCGGCATTGTTCTCAGGAAATTCATGTGAGACACGGCGTCCAGTCCGAGAACCACAATATTCACGCTTTCCCTATTATTTACATCTTTCGTGACGTTGCTTCTAGGGAGACCTTCTGCGTCAGATTTATTTTGAGGAACAAAGGCGTGCATGTCCACTATCTTTGTTAGCGGTTTTTGCGTTGTGGTAAGAGTGGTAGCGTTTATGGCGCTCTCACTTTGATTTTCTTTTTGACTATATTCGCAGGTTATCGAGATGAATTCGTGCTCCGGTGGAATGATCGTTGGGCCATCTAAAACAACGGGATGACATACTCCAACGAATCTGCATGAACAATAAAAGGTGTATATAAAACAATATGGAAAGGTGTAGGAACAATAATCTGTATATAAAATCAGTGCGTGCGTGCCCATTGAGAAGGTGACACACAGCAACAGGACATGCTCGTTTCTGGCATGAAAGACTGGATTCAATTTTATTATATTATGAATTTAAGTGAGTTACATATAACTTACGTATAGAGGGAATCGTCGGGATGGCTTGGATTTTCCCTTCGTTCCACAACTTGGTAGCAGCAGGACTGGATTCCATGTGAGCTCCAAAAGCCTCCGTCAGTGTTCACCGGAACCAATGTCGAGTTCAAGGTGGACTCGAACAACAATGCATATTTGTCACAACGATAACTTCCGCCGAGCTTGTCAAAATCAAGTAAATGCTTGATTGACGAATGAAATGGGTTTAGCTGTGGCACTTTGCATCCAAAATCGTTCTTGTTTGAAGAACCACTCGTTCCCGATATGCTTTCCAGGAATTCTTCGTCAGTTATATGATTTTGAGAAGTTCGAATGCTTTCGTCAGGTGCTAATGATACCAGGAGCGGTGCACCCGAGGACGACGGATATTGGGGACTGGGGGCTGGTTCATCGTCAAAGCGAAGGCTTACCACTATGTATGTCACTACGAGCAAAGAAACTAAAAAGAATATTGACTGGGTTCTTCGACGTCCTAGATGCTCCTTAAGTGCTTGTTGAGATTTGGACGAGGTTCGGAAATATTTGAACTCGCAGGTGTACTTGTTCTCGGCGAAGACCATTGCACTAAAAATTATTACAGTCGAACTCTAACCTTAAATGACTAGAAAAGATTATTTATAGCTGCACTCTCCGAGAATAACATTGAGGAACAAATTTCTCATAGAATTTTTTCCATCATGATCCTCTTATCACCACTGCTAAAAATACTGCACAAATGGGATCAGTCTCAAAATTTGCAAAATCTACAACAATTCTGAACCTACTTAGAGCACACCTTCCCAATCACAGTCTTCGAGCTGGAAACCAAAATTATACATTAGAAATGCTCAATTCAACCTGGTTTTTGCATGCATATATATGTGTGTTAATTTACAAAATTTATTGAATACCATGAACTTATAAAGTTATTGCCAAACCGTCGTGGCGGTGGTGGTACGTTGCTTCCAAGAAAAACGCATGCACATTTGGTTTCGTTCTATTATGTGAGAGACAAGGACCTCTTATTCCGTTCATTACGAGAATAAACTCGACTACAATTTTGCTGAGTTGATATGTTGTAAAGGTGTTTGTAAATGGAGCACGCAGAGTGGAGTGTGCAAACGTAAGGTGTTTAAAGGGGTTTCAGTTTCAAAGCCTGTATCTACACGACACGAGGCATATTTGCCTACTGAAACTCCAAGAAAGCTCTTCCATGGAGGCTAATGCGTAATGTAGTATAGTATAGTTTGATTGTGTGTCATTCTCCGACTATGGTCAATCATAGACCAATCCGTAATCCTTAATCCTTTTGGGTCTTTATTTTTTTGGGTCTTTTTGAACCTTTTTGTTCCCTGACCCTACATTAAATATATTAATCATCATGTTACAATACATACATCTACAATCTTCAGCAGAGCACTGGACGAGTGCTTGGCTTTAGAAGCTGCTGCTTCAGCTATGTATTTC
>JAHZMW010003509.1:0-32444 GCA_027743745.1 Alloscopus bannaensis | reverse complement strand
GTCGGCTCCACTGTCCAAGGAATTGCGACTGAAGTACAACGTGAGGAGCATGCCGGTTCGAAAGGATGATGAAGTTCAGGTTAGTGACTCGTTTCAGAACAAAGTATTTGAGATGTTGACAGTTGATGGTGACAGTTTGTAAGTTTGTTGAAAGTTTGTAAAATTGACTAGATTGTCAATTGTTTTGGTAGTAGTTCACCCGTCTCTCTATGATGACAATTTAACCCATTCTCAGATAAGAATGCTATCTCTTGTGTTACTGCGCCGATTCGGGAGTGACATAGGTTTTCTATGAAGCTTCCATGGTGCTTTGTGACTGGTTGTGGTAGTGAAATGGCGAAAATTTGGTGCTGAGAGAATTTCCCTGCGATTTTATCAATCGTGTTTAGTGTTGGTATGGTCAGCTCTAATGGAAGTTTTTGATTTTTTTTGGCAGGTCATGCGAGGACATTTCAAGGGACAGCAAGTTGGGAAAGTGACCCAGGTGTACCGTAAACGCTTTTCCCTGTACATTGAGAGGATCCAGCGTGAGAAGGCTAACGGCACTACCGTCAACGTTGCAGTCCATCCCTCTAAGGTGAGCGCAATTTGAGGTTGATCCCTCAAAATAGAAAATGATGTGACGTGGTTGCCTGATTGGTGTTTGGTTTACAAGTGATTTTGTACTGCTTGTTGTCTTCAGGTCGTTATCGTTAAGCTGAAGATGGACAAGAACCGCAAAGAAATTCTGGACCGAAGAGCTAAAGGACGTCTTGCCAAGTTAGCTGCAGGCAAAGGAAAGTACACTGAGGAAACGGCTATGGATACGTCATCACCATCTGCGGCGGCCACCTCTTCAGCTTAAGATTGTTTTTACGTTTCCAAATGAAAGCCTTTTCAAAAAATAAAGGTCAACTTTTAAACAACACGACTGTGTGTATTAATTTGGACATTTTATTGTTGGTACCTGAACCATGTACCACGTTTTGTAATCATTCATCTTTATTTAAGCGGTTGTAAAAAGTATGAGGGTTATACTGTTGAGATTTTAATTCCTCGTTTGTCCACTCCACGAGGCGAGAGTTAACCCTTATTTGCTATCTCATTTGAGTGAAGTTGGGTGACCGGTAGTGTTTTAAACACTTACCGGGGTACTTGGAAGACCCTTGGAAATGCCTGGAAATTTTACAAGTATTTGGAACCCTCCATGGTTGATTTCAAAAACAGCTCTGTATCCTAATTTTGTTTGTAATGAGCAGTATAGACTTATCTCAATCGTTTTTAATATACCTTTCCGATATTTATATCCGATGGAATTCACGCTGGTGTATAAGAGGGTTCAATTGCGCAGCTCTTGCCATGTGGTTTTTACAAAGGTTTGTAATTGTAGTAAGTTCAAACGCAGCTTCGTAAAGAACGCCGTTTTCATAGTGTTGCTAACGGATTTTTAGAAATTCTTTACCAAGACTGGAGCCTGGACTGGAATGTGAATGGAGCAGAGTATAAGTATTTCGTACGGTCCGATATGACATCACTTTATCACAAAATAGTGCATGAATAACTTATAGTATTTGCATCACTCGAAAAGCAAATTGTGCATACTGCGTGAATGGAATTCATACAAATCCACATTGATTTAGATAGTTTAACTAAAGGAATACTAAGAATTCCCTACAGTGCAATTTGCAGAAGTTTTGCACCGGAAACTTTCTAGTTTGGAAGCATTTCAGAGTTTTAGATTAGTTTTAGATTTAGTCATTACTTATCCGGTACAACAAATTCAAATGCAGTTCCATGGGTTCCCTCCTGGCGCCTGGTTTTCGATATAGATACTTCCTAAAACAAAGAAGCTCAATTCTTCAAGCTCTAAAGCGTCCCACATTTGCTGAAACTGCAAAATGAACCATTCTATTGTGAAAAACCTCGTTCTCACGTCAGAAAAATTCTTTGAAGATCTTCACAAACCAAAAAAAAAATCCACTCGAGCTCGTGTTGGAGCCGTAAACTTAGATCATATAAACTTGCATCGAACAGTTTGGATATGGCATTTAAGCTGGAGAGTAGCTTATAGTATGAAAATTTGGTTGCACTCTGTCCCAGGATTGGTATTGTTATGTATTACATTATTCAATTGAAGCAAATTACATATCCAAAAAAATCGTCAATTCTGCAGCGTCTTTTGCTCACGGTCAGAATCTTTGGAAGCTATAAAACGACAAAGACGAAATCTTCAATTTCATTTCCATGTTTCCCGAAATATTTTAGTAGATTATCTACTACATACTTTCATACATGGTTTTATTATTAGATAATATATATTATATTACATATAATTTATTTAACAATCTGTAAATACGTTACCAAGTTCCTGAAGTATATCTTAAAAAAATTAAAATTGTAAAATGCGAGTGACAAAAAAGAATTTTGTTTGTCAAATCAAATCGAGGAATTTGTGCTTTGACTTCAGTAGAATGAATGAGTTCTTTACTAAATTTGCTTGTGCAAAATCCAAACTATCAAAGACGAGAATGAATTTCTTGTTGCTCAATGATACATGCTCGTTACGTACATTACTGTTATTAAACCAAGCATTTATTTTTTTATCCATTCTCGTCCATTTTCATCCGTTTTCATCCACTAGACTGTGAAAACGGCCGAAAACGATTTCATCCACGGCTATTTAACATGTCTGAGTAGATCGTGTGCACATTTTTCTCCACACGCCTCCTCCCCCGCTGGTCGGTCCATTGTGGAAAGAAAACAGTTGGATGAATTCCAGTACGAGTAGTTGATTGTTGATGAGCGCCCAATCCAAGGTCTTTTCTCTCTTTCTTTACTTTACTTCTGTATCACTGGACAACATCGTCAGTGAAGAGTTTGAAATCATTATTTGGTTCGTAATTGAGTAATTTCGTTCTCATGGATTGTCCACAAGGGAAGAAGCATGTGAGTATTTTAGTTTGTATTGATACATAGTCGTTTTCGGGCGACAGGAGGGTGATTTGTCGTTTGTCAATTTTTAATTTTTACACTTTATCCCATTTTTCCCCTGATTACTAGAACCCTGAGGAAGAGCAAGACATGACAGATGTTCGGGATAACATGGAAAACAAGGTGGAGGACAAACAGAAAGTAGGTATTTTGGTTTTGCATGTGTCTTTGGGTGCCCGGCTGATGTTTCGTTTGTTAATTTTATATTTATTCCATTTGTTCGTCCGATTACCAGAACCCGGACGATAAGTCAGATGTGACACTTTCATGGAATTACCTGGCCGAGATGATGAAGAATGAAAAGTTCCCTCGGGCACGGGGAAGTTCCTGCTCCTCCTGCTCCCACTTGCGGACTACGTTTGGGAAGAAGAACCAGTGTAACCGGGGAAACGAAGGATCCAGCGTCCCTTACTGGATTGGAGATTCTACTGTGGTGATAGGTCAACAGGGTTGTGTATTGGACTCATCTCGCCCACCTCCGCCGTACACATTCGCAGTGGAGGACTTGATTCGGTACACGCGTAGTCGTGGAGCAATAGTTAACCCAGGTAAGAGTAACTACATTTTTTCCTTTCCATTGGTTGATTTCTTGGATGACTGGTAAGACTTGTGGGAAGGCTAGGTCATTTTAGATCATAAACTGTCTTTTTACCTCAAAATCCTCTCACGCCTAGTAGGTGTTCAAGAGAGGTATCTGGAGGAGGCGGCAAAAGATTGATTGTCAAGGTGCGCTTTTCGTATGAGGGTTGCGGAAGGAGTTGATTAGACAATGATCAGTTTGACTGGGGCGACGGACGGGACCTGATTACAGATATGCAATCAAGATGGATAGGGAGCTGAGGCAGAGTATCTACACATTTGGAAGAATAAGGGGTTTGGATAACTTCTTTCTTTTTTTTGCCAGCGACTCTAATCTAGCAGTCCTTTTCGTTGCTCAGCACTTCATATTAGTGCGACTCGTACGGCGAACGCAACAATCGATTGTCGTCTTCAAAGTTGATCATATTGGATACATGTGATATGAGTCGTGTGAAACGGGCGTTTGGAGAAATTTTTGTAGAAATTTTAACTGATGCCAACAGTCCTTAGCTGCTTCCAGCAGTCATGTCTCATTCTGATGGTTTTAAAAAGGAAAAAAGAACGGAAATAGGGCAAGAGAGGGGTTTTCCTCATTATCATTCAAATTCATTGACAAAATACTGGTTGTCGTACGCGACCATTGTGTGTAGTTCCTTGACGGATGATTTTTACACAGCTTTTCCTCAGGACTTAATGTATATCATCATTTCCCTTTTTCCATCAACTCGCTAAAAGCGGCGTCACGTTTATCGATTTGCTCTTTTTAGCATGCCAGTGCTGAGTGCCATTCTATTAGTGATTAGTACGTCACCGCTAACACTACAATATTGTGTCGATGTGAGAGTTGTGTAATGTGTGCTGTTAAACGCTGCATTCTCCTCTGTGAACGTAACAACGGTGCAGGACACAAGATGCTTCTTGCAGTTTCATGCTCTTCGTATCTCGTACGATGGCATCGTTTTCTGCTCTTCGCTCTTTGTTGCACGAGCTGCTGCACCACTTCCGTCATTTCCGTCCCGACTTGTTCGTCTGGTTTACACACTCAGAGAGAACATTATTATTACTATTGTCGCTGTTAACTAACGTAACACCATTCCCACAATCTCAGAATAGAGTCGTGAAGGAAATTATTCATGTGCACAACAGTCATCCACACGTGCCAGTTACACAGCGAACATCAATGAGCGAAGAAAAGTGTCGTGCGTTACTGGTTTACCACCAGTGGTCGAGATGGTTATGATGGTGTAAATTCAATATTCATTACTCATTAGTTATGTTATCGTCATGACTATGACATAAGTTTTGAAAGATTTTGTACAGCTTTCCTTACAACTTCCCACATCATCATCACGTGTGTGTCGTGGAAGCAACTAGGCACATTTATTATGCGTTCTCCCTTCTCTGTAGCGAACAGTTCATCTGAGATGGAGACGCAAATGTAGACAAAGCCAAGAAGCAAGGTGATATATAGGTATGTTTGCGCATATTTGGTTGTATAAGGACACAAAGTATAATGTGTTATAGCGGCGTTAACTCAAAAGCCAAAAAAATAACATCATTTTTCCATTGCACTGAGCCACCAAACTTGTGCAGCTAGTTAAACTCATTGTTCCACTACATTACTTTACTCCAACTGCCACATAATTGTTGGTGTGCTCACTCACACGTTGTATGAATGATAAACAAAGGCAGCTCTCACAAAGTTCCAAATCCAGGTTTTCTCTCTCTCTCTCTCTCTCATGCTCAATTTTGGTGAGGGAATGAGCAGAGTGTCATAATGCACACAAAAGATGACAAGATAATAGATCCTTAATGTGCACACCTTTATTAGTAGGAAAAGCTCAGTGGCGGGGATATGCGTGCCTGTTTGTGTGTGGTTTGCCTGTAACTGAAAAAAACGACAGTGAAATCCAATATTTTTCTGTAAATTATGTAGGGCCTCTGCTCTGTGTACTTCCTCTATTTTCGCTCGTTTCGAGAGTTGTGTAACATTGATGTGTGTAATGTGTAACTGTTTATATGTTTTGGCAAGCGTCATTAGACAACACACAAGAGGAACCTGTCGTGAGCTCCTCATGATTATGTGTGTGTCTGTGCGATATGATCGCTCATATTTTTGTCGTTTGTGCTCATGCTTTTCACATCCTAGTTTGACTTCATGAGGATGATGACCACACAAACAGTGTCTCATGTGAAAACATCATTGCCGTAAACGTTGTAAATTGTGGCAGCATTCATTTTCTTCTCTCTTGCGTTGTATGGATTTTCTGGTGGGTCTTGGTTTCAGGATGGTGGGCATGTTTGTGTGTGCAAACCCAATATGCATTAGCATCAAAATTCAAATTATCAGTTTCAGATATGCATTGCGGATGCCTGCATCATTATACCGTTTTGGTACGTTCTTCTTTTGTGTCAATAATGGAAAAGTACCGTATAATCTGCACCCGAATCTTTTATCGCGAGCCATATATATGGCTCACTGTCACGACATGTGCACACAAAATAAATGTATCTCTTTTTTTAGGTAGTCGTCTGCATTACAGAGAGGTACTCTCAAGTAGCATAATAACAACTGACAAGTTTAAAAACTTTTCCCAGACACATGCCTGCCACCCCTTTGTCGCTCTCAGACAAAACAAAAGTTTTCCATAAAAATTTGCCTTGCCTTGTCGCTCCTAAAAACTCGCACACTTTCTTCCCGTCACTACGACATGTCGGCATTTTTGTTTGTCTTGCTTATCCTCTAGGAAACGAATGATTTCCTTTTCCACACGATGTACCAACTGTGTGTTCTGAGTTTTGCACGTAATTTTACCCCGTTTTTCCATTTGATACGAGCTGACTTTGGAGTTTAGAGCTGTTGTGTCGTACGGATTTTTTACAAGATTTTCTCATACTACTCTCTTCGTATACTACGGCATCTTTCTTTCACTCTCCGAGTGCACATTTTTTTTCCCGACGAAGCCATACAATCAACTCTTTACATTTTGTACACAAATTTCAACTCCCAAGGTTGAACGCTCGTGTCGTGTGTTGGTTTAGTAAGGTCATATTTTCATGAAAAAGTGCATGCGTCTCTCTTGCTCTCTCCTTTCTCGATCCTTTCCCGTGAATTTGTCTACCTGGCATGACGAGATTGCATGCGTGCACGAGTGTATGCAATCCATTCTCTGAATTTAGTTCAAGCTCACACACATATCGACTAGAGAGAATTTTTTCAGCCTTCAAACCTTACGGCTCATCTCTGAGAAAACGGTTGTTGATTTAATAAGAGTTTCGCTCTTTATTAAGAGTTTCTGCATTTCTATCCAAGACCTTCCTGGTCTCCCGCATACAACAGTCTCTCCATTTGTATGGCTATCGAAGAAACGATGTTGTATTTGAAAAAATATCCGCATGTTTAACAACAAAACGAGAGTCCCCTATGCCCGCAGCCTTGGTGTTAAAATGTTGTGCATGTCCCTTGAAAAAAAAATGCAGTGAGAGCCTCGTTTTTGGGGTTGTGGCAATTTAAGTATTCCGTCTCCCTTCTTACCATGCTGTCGTCACAGGTAAGTTGCTGTGTGACCTATTACGTCGACTTGAGTGTGGATGTGTGCTCACTTCGTATAAATCTACTTTGTATGCATTTCCGTTCTTATTTTGTGCTCATTTGATACACCACCCTTTGTGGTGGAGGCTCACAATGACTCGTGTAAAGTCATTAAATTTTTGCCTTTAAGTGGAAATGAAGCTGGGATGGATTGTAAAGACTTCTCTCGTTTAAACGCCCATCAAACCAAGGCTTGTTTTGTACTAGTCATCATTGACGAATGAGGAAGCTTTTTGTGCTGAGGCTCAAAGATTGTCGAGCGGATTGCATGCAAATGCAGTCTAGAAAGTAAACGACTTAACTCTCCCGTGATAGTCATATTATTATCCGTATTGATCTGAAGGACACTTTGAGGATTCAGCGGCAAAAATGTGTCGGAGTAGTGGGATATGGGTTGACAAAAAAAACCCAATACTAAATGCTGTTATGTATTCGAAATCTACGCGTGCACGTTTTCATGCCAAAGACATGTGAAAAACCACCACATCACCACACAAGCTTGGCATTTGGTGTGCAAAATTGAGAATTACTAACAATAGTGCACACATTTGAGCAAGACAGTTTTTTTACTGTGGTCTGCGTCGATACGAGTTGTCAAAGATAGTCTTTACATTTAAAAGCCTTATTATGCTTATTATTTTTTCAATCTTGCATCGCATAAGATTGTCTCCTTTCTGTTTCGCTTACATACTCACACTGTGCTCAATTTCCTGCCGCATGTTCAACGTGCCTAAAAGGACTTGGCTTTTTAGAGATGCATGTCAAGTTGTAGTTCATGAGCATGAGCATTATACGAGAGAATACTGTTCCTTCCTTGACTACACGAATGTCTAGTGAAGCATAAGAAAGAGATGAAGACAACATAACGTTGTTCCTTCTGTATTTTTTTCCTTTCGTTGTTTCGTGTCTGAAAAACTCCAAATCGCGTATACGCATAACACTGTGAGAGATAGAGGAGATGTTTGCTTGAGATTTCCATTTATCGCTTATGAAAGAAAGGAAGGAGAAGGATGCACACAAAGCAAGATTCTTCCTCGTGTGTGCATGTGTGTCACATACTGAGTCCACTCTGTGAACAAGTCTCGAGTCGATCCATACCCACAGAGAAGACGGAGAAAGTGGAGTTTGGCGGTGTGGATGCATGGATTGACACTGACACTTGTGTACCATGTACGCACGCCTAGTAGGAACGTGCCCAGTCTAGGAACAGGGACTTGAAAAATTTGATGCGACCTTTGACATTATCTTGAGAGATGTGTACAACATGTCTTTTCTCAATGACAATTATTGTGCTTGAGTATTACCCTTATTTGTTCACAATAGTAAGCTCTCCTTGTACTTTTGAGTTAGTCGGTAGATTAGGCCTCATCTCGTACACAAAGGCACATACTCCTTGTGTACTCTACTACGTCACTGTGCCCAGACTCGCCTGTTTTCACTGTGCTTGCCCTATCTCGTAGGTAGAAAAATACAATGACATATCCTCTTGCATTTTACGCCTTATTTCATTTCTCTTCCCTTTGCATCCGTCTTTTGAATGTAGAAGACTTTGTGCACTCGAGTTCGTCGTCAATCTCCTTCTATCCCTCTCTACTACATTGTTAGTCATCATTATCTCCGTGACATGATGAATTGAAACAGGCTCACATATCCTCCAATGTTCGTTGAGGTGCACGCGTTCGTATATGCCTCATATCCTTCTCCTCATCATCATCACACGGAGTTGAACTGCGACTGCACGGTTTTTCAATGTAACTCCTAACTTGCTCTGAGTGTGCTCCTCTAATCCACATGAGAATGACGATGCCGTTTTTAAGAAGAAGCGTTTTATCGACACACACACATTCAGCTCATTCTATCCTTCTTCGCCACCACACGCAGGACCATGTCTTGTATATGACGCCTATAGGTGGTACGCCAGAAAGGAGTATCCTACAAATGAAATTTTTGCGGGAGAGGGAGGTTATCTTGGCTTACCTTTCTGTACTTTTCTGTTCAAAGATGACGAAGGGGAAGCCTCTCTCGTTTCTTTCTGTCCTGCTCGTTGGGATACGTACATAGTACGCATTTTATGTCGAGTTAAGGAAGCGGATTTGATGTTATACTCAGAGAGAGAGAGAGAGAGTAAAAACGGAATCTCTACAGTTTTCAGCATTCAAAACGTATACATATAATCATGTTCATGGTGGTGGCGATACGTATGCTTGTATTACTCAACAACTCAGCACATAATTTTATCGAGATTCTCAGAGAGAAGAGAAACATTTTTTTGGTGTGTTGAACGCTTTGACTTGTTTCTTTACTCTTGTGGTGGCCATAAAGCAAAACAGTATTCGAGTGTGTGTATTCATAATCATTTTTGCTAGCCAATATGCATTACATATTTTATAAGGACCACAGAGATGTACGAAACTTTAACCAAATACTGCACACTCATACACAGACACACAAACTATTCGTTTGAGCAAAGAAGCAATCATTTTTATATATAGTTTGGTTCTCTCTCTCTCTCTCTCTCTCGTAAATTTAATCTGCTAATATTTTCTAGTTGATTGTGCATAACTGAAGTGAACTGCTAAAGGTTGTTTTATCACTCGAGAGAAGGAATTTTTTTCGTGAAAATTATTGCACAGTGAAGTGTTTTCATGTGAGGTTGAACTAGGACAAATAACGTGGCTGTGCCCGACAATAGACATACTTTAGGAGTAGGCACAAATGACTTAATAGTAGGAGTCATAAAATCATATTCCTTGCTCATCAACTGAACTCGAGTACTGACAAAGAGTTAAAGTGGGGAGGGAGTTGGATCTCATCACCAGAATGGATGAGATGGTAGAGGAGCCACCGAAGCGGGAGTTGGGGGAGGAGTACATGGCAGAGAAAGAGCGCAATTTACTCACCTTCGATGGATGGTCCGAGGGGGAGCAGTTGGACTTTATCGAAAATCTCCTTCTCAGAGTCTGTCATTATCAGCATGGACAAATTAACGAGTTCCTCACTCCAATGCTCCAACGAGATTTCATTACCCTACTTCCAAGTAAGCGGAGTGGTAGAACATTTTGGAGTTATTGGTATTCAAAAGTAGCATGGGAGCTGATGGGGACGCCCGAGTTTTGATAAGAATAAGACGGCTATATGCTTATGTTGTGGAACTTCCTAATTGTAATTTTCCTGTGCGCTTCCAACTTTCAGAAAAGGGACTTGACCACATCGCAGAGAATATTCTGTCGTATCTTGATGCAAAGTCCTTGTGTGCAGCTGAGCTAGTGTGCAAAGAGTGGAACAGAGTGATCTCGGATGCAATGTTATGGAAGAAACTGATTGAGCGTAAAGTACGAACTGATACCTTGTGGAGGGGACTCGCAGAGCGGCGTGCTTGGTATGACAAGTTGGAAGGAGATTTATTTCCGTGGACCATTACTGAAGGCAATGACTAACCACTTTTCTTTTTTGTGTAGGATTCAGCACTTATTTAAACCACGCCCTGGCAAACCGCACCCTGACAACAGTTTTTACCGTAGCTTATACCCCCGAATTATCCAAGACATCCAGGTATGACTCTAGTTTTGACATTGGAGTACTTTATAATCTTACAGAAAATGTTAAAAGTTGGCCTGTCCCAAGTTTGGCGTCTAATTTGGGAAGTGATTATTGTGGTACATAATGGCCTCTAAATTTTGTTACGTTTGTCGCCACTCATTGATATTCTCTGACAACACAATATTATGAATATTATGGGAGAGCTGTTGTTGATGTTATCCGTGCCGGGTTTCTACAATAACTTTCTTAAATTTCAGAATATCGAAAATAACTGGCTGAAGGGTGATCCTAATCTCCAACTCATCAACTGCCGTTCAGAGAATTCCAAGGGGGTGTACTGCTTACAGTACGATGACTCTAAAATTGTTTCCGGACTGCGTGATAACACTATTAAGATTTGGGACAGACAGACATTGCAGTGTACTAAGGTCAGTTGGAACTTCAGCGATTTATTGCGTGTTTAGTGTAGTGGTTTGGGTCAAGCGGAACAGTCATTTTGGACTATGGTTTAGCATTAACAATGCTGGATTGCTGAATTTTTCAGGTGCTTACTGGACATACAGGGTCTGTTCTGTGCCTCCAGTACGATGAGAAAGTCATAATCAGTGGATCTAGTGATTCAACAGTGCGCGTGTGGGATGTAAAAACTGGAGAAATGGTGAACACTCTCATTCATCATTGTGAAGCCGTTCTGCACCTCCGATTCAACAACGGCATGATGGTGACTTGTTCAAAGGTGAGTTTGTGACAGATGCAGGTTTGACCAAATTGCTGATTACTATTTACAGATAAGCGTGGTGAACCTTTCAACAATTAATATAGTTAATTTATTACTACGGAATATTTGTTTGACTTGTAGGATCGCAGTATTGCTGTATGGGACATGAATTCAGCGACTGACATAAATCTCCACAGAGTACTTGTTGGGCACCGCGCCGCTGTGAATGTAGTGGATTTTGATGAAAAGTACATTGTCTCAGCTTCTGGAGATAGGACTATCAAAGTGAGTGATAAACTTTATAGTGATATCTTAATTTCAGGATCCCCTAAGGCGTTTTATAAGACAACTGAAATTTTGAGTCCAAACAAATCTGGTTAATTTCTGAATGCTGGCCAGCGTAAATCTGGAACATTTTTGTGTGTAACTACAAGTGTAAAACAAATTTGATTTTTATTTCAGGTGTGGAACACCAGTTCCTGCGAATTTGTAAGAACTCTCAATGGACACAAGCGTGGTATTGCTTGTCTTCAGTACCGTGATAGACTGGTTGTGAGTGGCAGCTCTGACAATACAATCCGGTAAGATCACTTACTCTCTCGTGTTTCCCAACAGTTATATTGTACATTAAATGCTGACTTAATGATGATTGTGAACTATTTTGCAGATTGTGGGACATTGAATGTGGTGCTTGTCTCAAAGTGCTTGAGGGTCACGAGGAGCTGGTTCGTTGCATTCGATTTGACAACAAGCGAATTGTCAGTGGAGCGTACGATGGGTGAGTGGACGAAATTCTGTGCAAAGTGTTTAATTTCTACGTAGTAAAATCGAGAGTACGCTAACATTTGTTGTTTGCTTGACAGTAAAATCAAAGTTTGGGATCTTCAAGCCGCACTCGATCCACGAGCACCAGCTTCATCACTCTGCTTAAGGACTTTAGTTGTAAGTAAAAAATATTTCGTGACTCATTATTAATTTAATTTGTGCATTGACTTTTCATAGCAAATGACTAATGATTGCTTACTCTCGCTCTACAGAAACACACTGGACGTGTGTTCCGTCTTCAGTTTGACGAGTTCCAAATCGTCAGCAGTTCTCATGACGACACAATCCTAATTTGGGACTTTCTGAACTTCGACCAACCAGAAGCACTCCCGGCAGTTCCCAAAACGGAAGTAGATGATCAGCAGCAGCAAGCCCCATCAACCCCTCATCAGTGGTATCAGTTTCAAACCATGAATGAATGATTTTGTTTTGAATGAGTTATGTACTGTAAAATTTAAAAAAATTCTCTTTATTTATAATTACCTATGTAAAATGAAGTCGTTGTAATAAACTGTCATATCGTCTGACATCTCGAAGTAAAACCATTTTGTACAACACATTCTCTCTTGTGTCTTGTCATTTTAGCCAATTTAAGATAAGCTTTCCTCTTTGTTACTTATACATTGCGTGTTCACATTTCATTTTCAACGAGTAAACGACACTACATTCATATTTTGACATTTCTCTCCCTCTCTAATGATTATGCATACATCAGCCTTGGAAGCATATGGCTTTTCTTTGCCAAAGTCTTTGATCTCATTTTTGCAACCTTTTAGATGAGTGTACGATTATTATTATGTATTTCATTCCGCCCCTCTGGCCAACTCCAAGGAAAAAAGTGCACACACCCACATCAATAAAAATATACAGTCGGGAAGCATAAACTCAGGGTATTCCATATCGTTCAATGTCCAGCGAAATGTGAATGAGTAGAGTACATTCCTACGCATACGACATGATTTTTTTTGCCTCGCTGGCATTGACCCCACTTTCATTCCAGTAAAACACAAAGCACACTCTTTTCATTCAGATTTATTTCTTATTACTTCCCTTATTCTCAACTGACCTTTACACATGAATGCCAAAATCATGATGAGAAAAAGCAAGAGACAAAGCCTACTCCCTCCATCTACTCCATCACAACCGCTTGTGGTAGCCTGACTCTAAAAAACGGCATTACCGTAAATAATCATCATTCAGATCAAACTCTGCTGGAGTGTGCCAATTTAATCTTTAGACACAAAAGCATAAAAACTCTCCTACTCCGTTTTCGCAAGCCCTCGCCAATGCAATGACCGTGAGCTGGCACAGCAGTGCAATAAAAATCATACATTTTTTCCACAGAGAATTCACGTTTATAGAATTGCACCGAGAAGTGAGCGAGTGCATAATGGGTAGGCGTACTCGCATACATTTTTCTTAAATCCGGAGAGAGAAAATAAAATTATGTGCATGCAAAACGAGTTTCCAGGATAATACTACATACTCACGTATACTATGAACATTTTTTCATGATTTTTCGGCAAAGTCATAAATGCATACAATAATACTTATAAGAATGCTATTAATTAAAGTTGCACGCATACAGGGAGACTACGACACATGAGAAGCGAGCCATCCAACAACAAATCTCCGCGAAAATACTCAAGGCTTAAACTTTACATTTACGACTAATAATAATAAATGCTACACTCTTGCATACTGCTCTTTTCCAATTTTTTTTTCGTCTCCAACGCTGCAAAGAGATTTTGTAGATGCCTAATCGCAACTCTGCTGCACTTGCACCACCAAAAAAAAACCAAGGCGAAGAGAGAAAGAGATGAAAAGAGAGAAAAAATGTAGTGTTTTCTCAACTTCTCTCTCTCATCATATGCCACAAACTCTCCGTGTGATTGTAAACAGGACAAGGACTCAATTTCTTGTTCGCAATATTTTCTCCGTGTGAATGTGTGTGCTAAAAAAGCCTGATGGTGACATTGTGATTTTTTTCCCTTATTTTTTAAGTGTCAATACCAATAGACTTAGTAGCACTTGATCAAGTCACAAAAGAACTGGATATTGGCGAAGTGATACGGTTTTGTTTTTGAAAGGGTTGAAAGTATGGAGAAGGGTTGATTATGAGTTGATATTGACAATTGTATTGTATTTTTCAAAGTGTGGTTGTGAAAATGACGATTTGGTGCTGACACAAAAAGAGTTTTAACTTTATCGACGTCAGTATGGATAAGTGCTCAACGATAACACTACTGAAGGTATGAGTCACGCAGATTTTTTTTTGGAAGGAATGTTGAATGAGTTGTAATAATTGTATAAAAAGTGCTCTTGAAACTGATGACGACAACGGTTTCGTGGAGGAAAGGTGTTGGAGATGACAAAGCGATGGGGCTTTTGCTGTTGTGTTGTGTTTGTCTGTTGAATAATTTATGAGGATTAGGTATTTGACATGTTATGAGTCAATTTGAGGCTGCGTGGATGGTGACTCATGTCATGTGTCAGGGTTTTGTTGTCGAGGGATGGTATTGTGGTTTGCGATAATGTTGCGAGGTGTTATTATGATTGTGTGTGTGTTTGGGATTGTAGTGTGTTGAGAAATGACGAGAAATCAGTTGGGAATGGGCCTGCCCAGTATGGAGTACTTAATGCCAAGTGGTCCTGAAACTGAGACGTCGTGGACTGATGATCTTCCCCTTTGCACACAAACAGGTAAGACTGGGGGTCTTGGCTATTGTTTCAGTTACTTTTTGAAGTGGGAATATGGGGATTGAAATGTTTGTTTGATCTTGGTGTAGGTGTAGGATCTTCTCAAAATGTCGCGTACAGACGTGATGGGCACAGGAACCCAGAACATGAGGCGGAAGACGACAGTTTCCACGTCCAAGACGGAGGCATTTGCCTCTACATTGTGTTCGACGGTCATTGTGGGACGAAGGCGGCCAAGTTTGCAAAGGAGAAGATGCCCGCCGAGATCCTCTTTGGCCAACTGATGGAGCACAGTTCGGAGGAGACTGTGCGGGAGGTGCTCCGTCAAGCCTTTCTTTCCGTTGAGAAGGAATACTTTTCAGACTTCATTGGGCAGACGCTGGCGGAACGGACGGCGCTTCTTGCGGAAATGCCCATGCCACAGGGTCGGAATCTATTTGAGTGCTCTCCCGTTTTGGCTCGACTCAACCAGGAGGTGGGCTCCGGGACGACGGCGATAGTTGTGCTAATTTTCCACGAGAAACTGTACGTCTCCAATGTGGGGAACAGTCGTGCCCTCCTCTGTCGCACAGACAGTGAAGGCGTCCTCCGAGTGGGGCAGTTAAGTGTTGACCATGACGTGAGAAATGATGATGAGCTCTGTAGGCTCCAACAGTTGGGCTTGGACGTACAAAAGCTGGTGGCTGCAGGTCGAATTGGCAATCAACACAACACTCGCTGCCTTGGAAACTACCTCGTCAAAGGAGGCTACAAGGAGTTTGAGCAACTTCACAACGCGACAAGCGAGCCGGTTATCGCCACCCCAGAGATCCACCCCGGTGTGACATTGGACGACTCGTGTCGCTTTCTCATCCTCTTCACAGATGGTCTCTACAAGGCTGTAAGTGAAGCGACGGAGAGCGAGCAGGTGAACATCCACCTCGTCCAAATGATCGTTGAGGAGTTCAAAACGCAGTCGTCCCTCAATCTCGTGGCTCAAGCGGTGGTCGACAAAGTATCCCGAATGCATCACGAGTTCTACATGAAAAGCACGTACCCCAACAAAGCAACCAAGAGGGAAGATATGACGCTTCTCATACGAAACTTCAACTTCCCCTTGCCCAACTCAACGCTGAGTCCTCAGGGGAACAGGAACGTGGGCCGGTACTCCCACAGGCCTGCTAATCACGGCTATGATAACACAACTCCTGTGAATGCCACCTTGGAGGATGGTCTTCCCCCTCCACCGCACAATCTCGCTACCAATAGGAGCATCACGACGAACAGCACGTCGAACACAGAGCCCACCACCAGCACTGACTCGGACCTTCTCACAAACTCTGATCATAGACTGACGTTGGATGAGAATGGACGGGTGATGCCTTACGTCGATTTTTCGGACTACTTAAAAAATTTAAGTTCCCAACCTGGGTGGACTGATGATAACATATTTTGACAAGTTATTTTGAGTATAACAATATTATCAAGTATAAAACGTAACAAAATACACAAAGTCTATATGTATTCTTTGAATGTCTTCAAAAACATCACACGCCTTCGTGTATTTTACCTCTACAACATGTAATGTTACATACTACTATTCTTTTTAAAACAAAGATGGAAAGATGGTGCCCGAATTTTATTTTGAAGAAGTCTATTTAACAGTTTTAAGTAAGAAGCGATATACAACCTAAAGTCTAACTATTGTGTATGCAACCATAGGGTACAATCCAAGAGAGAAAGAGAGAGAAAGGCCGAAAATAGTAATTTAATGCAATCGTTATTATTATGATATCGTTGATTTTTTTTCGCCGAAGTGTGAACGCATCTTTATATACCTTGAGAGAGTACGGTTATAATTTTTATGTTTCTTGTCAGCGTGTGTACATGCGTTTTATGATGCATTTCAGGGAAACTGTTTTCGTACATTTTAAACTGTAAGGAATCGTTTTTTGTTTGTTTGTTTTCGTTGTCTATCCGCAATAATGAGTAATATGAGTAATACAAAAATATGACTAAGCTCAAGGCACGATATTGGCCTGACGAAATCTAGGAATTTACAATAATAAAATGAGAATTTTTGCAGAAACGAGAGTTACCTACACAGATTAGAAATTAGTATTTGAAGGAGCCAGTGCGTCAACTCAAAACTCAGCTCTCGTTATTATTTTGTCAACGAAATTCTTCGGTGTATATCTATCTACAGTTCAAATGAAAAGGGATTTTAAAATATTTTCATTGCCATTTGCATTTCTTTATAAGACCGGCATGCGAAATTGGAGTAAAAAAAATAAAACTAACGTTTCATAGCATTTTCTTAACTTGTTTCATTGTTTTCATTCTCATGCGTCGTTGTAACATTGCAAGATTTTTTAATCCAAGTTATTGTAATTGTTGCAAAAAGTCATAAAGAAAGTTTCTCTTACCTCTTATTTATAGGATGGCTTAAGGATGCGATATATACCTAGAGCATTTCGGGAAAAGATCGGGAAATCGCGTTTTACTACAGGGATAGGGATACGCATAAATCGTGGCTCGCTTGAGAGTTACTAAATTGTCTCGAATCGCAACATTCAATTACGCCTGACTTGTATGAATGTAGAGAAATGGTATCATAAGCAAATAGTCATACACCTACTGACATTTTTAGATAGGTAACAATTTCCATAGGTAGTTAATAATAAATAGCATTATCCATAAACCTGGGGCTGTACAGCCTTTAATTGCGGATGGCAGACTATAAGACTTCAAGCCCAAAAAATCTAGCCTGTGTTAAAATGAGTAAAGGTACAGAATATAGCAAAACTCGCGAAGTAAGGGTTTTTACAAGTTTGTCCTCCTCGAAACAAGTGCGTATTAAGCCGCATTTCAGTGACCGTTGTAACTCTACTTAACCTCATCTTCATCACATCATGAAACTAACTGTCCAAATCAAGACCTGTCTACGTATATATATTAAATCATATTGTCGCTGAGCATTATTGAGCATGCTCAAAATGAGAGGAAGACCCATTGTTCTCCAATAAAATGAATGCATTAGTTTTATGGGCAACAAGGCACATGCATGCACTTCAGTGCA
Source organism: Alloscopus bannaensis (assembly GCA_027743745.1). Taxonomy (NCBI): domain Eukaryota; kingdom Metazoa; phylum Arthropoda; class Collembola; order Entomobryomorpha; family Entomobryidae; genus Alloscopus; species Alloscopus bannaensis. The sequence goes on along the minus strand of JAHZMW010003509.1, from coordinate 14,462 downwards.
ACCGCAGTGTAGACCTAAAACACCATAACCTCAACTAACACCACTCTTTGGTCGCATTATAGGAGAGACCCAAACTGAAAATTATTATGCGTACTGATTGATTGCTTTCTCTGTGTCTCTGACGTTGGCTTCTCGAAGTCAAATGCATTCATTGATTCCAATTCATATCGCTTTCTCATTTGCATTGCTAATCCCAATTATGGCCCTCCTCTCTCCGTGTTAGCAAGAATACAAAAGATAAAAAGGAAAAACCTTCTTTCAACCATTTCGACTACGTGGCACACAATTTATTATGCGCTCGTATGAATTCATATGTTATCTCAATCTTTGTTCCACGAAAAGTAAGCCAGGTGTATGCTTTTACAAGAGAGCTTGTCTCAAGTTATTAAACTTGATAAATACATAAGACAAGATGGCAAGTTGAAATGATTTGGGTGTTGTTGTGTATCCCTCAATATTATACGACTCTCAGGTTTGTCATAATAACTGAAGATTTGAGATTCTTCTGAGACGATGGTTTAGCACAAATTGACAAATAGACAACGAGAGTTTACAGTTGAAAAGCAACAAATGTTATTTTAACACTAACTACTGTGACAACTGGGAAGCAGAGCGCTAGAGGTGAGAACTTTGGCCGGGCCGATAAACTCTAAATACTTTATCGCCATTTTTAAACACACTTTCTCGTATTTAATACTGTCCTTCTTTAGTCTAGCGCACTATCCTAAAAATCCATCTTTATCTTCATAACCGTAACTGTAATAATACAGTTACTTTATTATGCCTATAACCAGCAGTTTTAAATAAACGAGCCGCATTATGTCAACACAATTGTCGTTATAAAGTAACGCCCTTTTTGTCAATTACAATATCACATTTCTTTCCCAAATCCATTCACCAACTCATTCAGCGTCATAATCCGTCTTCAACAATCATGTCTAATATTTCTATTATAGAGACAAAAAGGCAATTGTACGCCCCAATTTCCACTCGTTTTGCTGACGGGTGCAAAAATTCTGCTTTGCGGTGCAACGAAGCGAATTCGCAGTGTAGCATTTCGGCCAAATTTTCCACATCTCTAGTTGATCCTTCCATGCAAAAATAACTTGTCTGCAGAGCCAAAGCGGAGTTGAGTTGTAGAGAGTACGTAGGCTTTTCTCAATGTAAATGTGTAGGAAAATGCATGAGAGTTGGGGCGTTGGCGTAGTACGACGACGGACAATTCTCTCTCAAACTCTGAATGTACACCTCTTCTCTTGAAAAAAGACTCTCCGTTCGCCTGCTGATCCCAAAAAGAGCTCATTTTCATTCACACACCAACACTCCCAGTTGTGTACTTAATCTGGCTGGATACTTTGTGTATTATAATATTAGGGCAACTAGAATATTGAAGGTGTAATTTTTGAAAATCCGATTTTTCAAGTCAATTCGAGTGTCCTGTGTGCTAACAATAATACAGATTAACTTAAGATATTGTCTAAAGGTGGAATAAAAGTGGTCATCGGGAGAGGAGTTGGTGTCACTCTACAACTGGGAAATGGGTCCGATTTCTGTTGATCAAGCTCGGAATGAGCACTCACTCGCTGTGACCCGTGACTATATTTCACAGCCAAGATTGGGTAAGGCGACTTGCTGATGAGTCATTAGTTAAATTTCGTTAAATGGAGGGTCGAAATGAGTAATTGTAGACAAAGCGTTGACGATAGTGTTTGGTGACTGATTTTTGCAGTTTACAAGACGGTGTCCGGTGTGAATGGACCGCTGGTAATTCTCGACGATGTCAAATTCCCTAAATATGCCGAGATTGTCGACCTCCACCTCCCTGACGGGACGAACCGGTCGGGACAAGTTCTCGAAGTCAGCGGATCTAAAGCTGTTGTTCAGGTCCTGATAGCCGTAGCATAACGACTAATTAATTAACTAATTAAGGAGGGCAACGTTGTACAGTGCATAGGAAGACGTAGTTTTTTGAATTTTTGACTGACCTCTGATTGTGTATGATTGATTCAGGTGTTTGAGGGAACGTCAGGCATTGATGCGAAAAATACAGTTTGCGAATTCACTGGCGATATTTTGAGGACCCCAGTGTCAGAGGATATGTTGGGTCGGGTGTTTAACGGGAGTGGGAAGCCCATTGATAAGGGTCCCCCAATTTTGGCGGAGGATTATCTTGATATTCAAGGTAAAGTGTTTTAATGAGATTTGAACCCAAGTAAGTTTGTTGTTGGGTATTTGTAGGATTGTGGAGCTTGTTATTACATGAATGGTATGTGATTGCAGGTCAGCCAATTAATCCATGGTCTAGAATTTATCCCGAGGAAATGATTCAAACTGGAATATCAGCCATTGATGTCATGAACTCCATTGCTCGTGGCCAGAAAATCCCCATCTTCTCCGCTGCTGGTCTACCACACAATGAGGTAAATTGGACAGTTTCGGAATTGAAACAATTAATTTCCATGATTTGAATCAGTATTGCCTAACATATTATCCTTGACATCTTTTGTAGATTGCTGCGCAAATCTGTAGACAAGCTGGTTTAGTTCAACTACCCGGGAAGTCAGTACTTGATGGACATGAGGACAATTTTGCTATTGTGTTTGCAGCTATGGGAGTCAACATGGAAACCGCTAGATTCTTCAAGCAGGATTTCGAGGTTGGTTCCGACATCAATTTGTTTTATGTACTGTTATCTATCCCAATACACGAGTTGCTTTTAGCTAACGATTACTTGCTTTGGGAAAATCTCCACTTTCTATTTATGTCATGCAAGTTTCCACTTACAACTTGCTCTGGTTGACATTGACAGATATCACTCATCCCATTCCCGATTTGACTGGATACATCACGGAGGGTCAGATTTACGTCGACAGACAACTGCACAATCGTCAAATTTACCCACCAATCAACGTGTTGCCTTCCCTGAGTCGATTGATGAAATCCGCTATTGGTGAAGGGATGACACGAAAGGATCATGCAGACGTCTCCAATCAGTTGGTATGTTAGCCGTAGAGTCTCCTACACTTTTGGTTTTTGAAGCAGATTTGACTGAACAAAATACATTTTCTTGAACTTTTAGTATGCTTGCTACGCCATTGGCAAGGACGTCCAAGCCATGAAGGCCGTCGTGGGAGAGGAAGCTTTATCCGCTGACGATTTGCTGTACTTAGAATTCCTGGGCAAATTTGAGAAAAACTTTATTTCGCAAGGTATCAATTCTATTATTAAACTGACCAGTGTTCATTCACTGGTGTTTTACGAAACATTTGTATTAGTTTCCTAATATTTCTTATGTGATTGTGACAGGTAACTATGAAAACCGCACGGTGTTTGAATCTCTTGATATTGGCTGGCAACTCCTGCGTATCTTCCCGAAGGAGATGTTGAAGCGTATCCCCGCCAGTACGTTGGCCGAATTCTACCCAAGAGATTCCAGACATACTCAGTCGGCCAAGATGACAACCCAAATGTAAGCGAGGATACGAAACAAACGCGTTTTCTTTTCGTCTGTCCAACTTTCTTTGTACTTCGAGAGAGTAAAACATATTCTTAGTGATATATCTATTGTGAGTTTTTCGTAGTAGTCACCCAGAGTCAATATAAATTGTGATGCTTGCAACCGATTTCAATAATCATTCCAGTTCATACACATACACTTATAGTTAGTTTCAGTAGCAGAAATAAATATAAGGGAAATGCAGTATGTACCACAATCAATATACATGCAAGTACATTACGTGGAAAAGTAATAAACACATTAGTTGAACCAAAAAAATATGCAGCTGTCTTCGTTAAGAATTATTAAACAACGTCGGGTTTTTATTGCCAGCAAAAGCGCTGCAAAAATGGAGTATTGTCATTTTTTATGACTATCATTACTACATCCACCACAATATTCTGTATGTATTTTGTAAGTGTATATATAAAAATGTTTGATAATTTCTATGAAAAATCAGTACGATACCTTGAAGCTAATTCCAATTACATATCAATAATATCACTTTCGCACTACGATTGCTTCAAATTATGAATGACAGCAAATAATTCATAATAGAAAAAACAAAGGTGTACAAATTGGAAGCTAGGCCTAAAGCTAGAAAACTCGAACCCGTCCGTCGACCTCTAGAACGGCTAGAAATCCAGCGCGAAGAACAGCCACGTCCCGCGGTTGATTGAAGGTGGCTCCGCCGACGTTGGACAAAGTCTGCAGTAGAGATCCGTCCGGGCGAAAGACCTTGATGAGATGGTGACGCGTATCACACACAATGATGTTCCCCTCGATGTCCACGTCGATCCCCGAAGGGCGATACAATTCCGACACGAAGAGTCTCTCGACACGAGATCCATCAATAGCCAGGCGAAATATGACGTGGTGGTTACAGTCCGTGACGTAAATATAATGACCAGTGACGTCGAAGGCGAGTCCCCGTGGGTAGTTCACCTTGTACCAGAGGGGTCCCTTCTGGCGTGGGAAGCAGTCAAAGAGGCGAAGGAAGAGTCCCTCTGAGGTGAATAATTGTACTCTATGATTGTTGGCGTCGGCGACAGCGATATATCCACCAGTCTTTGAAACGGCAATCCCCCAGGGGAAAAGAAAACGTCCAGGTTCACGTCCACGGGATCCAAAGTGAAAGAGAAAGTGTCCAGCAGAAGTGAAGGCCTGAATACGGTGATTCTCTTTATCCACCACGAGAATCCTGTCTTTGGCGGCATCATAGGCGACCCCAGTGGGTCTGGAAAAGAGCCCTGCCGTTGACCCAGATCCTCCAAACTGAAACTGAAAGTCTCCTTCCGGAGAAAAGACGAGGACGACGTTTTGAAACCGGTCAGTGATATAAAGTTGCTCCGTCCTGGTGTTGGCTGCAAGTCCCCAGGGTTTTCGCAGGAAAATCGATCCATGCATGACATGGCCATTCGGCGGTACGTGGTGCACATTCAGCGAGACAATAGTACGAGGTGGGGGTGTCATGTAGTTACGAGGCAGCTGCAACAGTTGGAGATACTCTGCGGTGGCTAAGGTTCCTCGCTGTGACTGCTCCACAGGTGGGAGTGAAGTGGCGAAAGCGGGAATTGGTGGACCCTCGTTGTACCTCCAGCCTTCTGATGCGAGGCCACATGAATGGTTAATGACTGGTGGGTAAGTGAAGTTCGACGTGAAGGGAACCGGGATGATGTTTTCGTCGGTGTACTTCGGCGACGAGGCCAACAGGTTGGTGTTATTCATTTCGTTGTTTCAGTTGATTGGACCAAGTCAGAACTCTTCTTCACTGTCTCTCCCGCAGTGCGCCCAACGTGTCACGGGAAATACGCGGAATCCTGTCTTGACGAATAAAGTGAGCAACTCATAAAACTTTGATAATTCTTAATAAAATGGTTGCGCACGTTTGCATTGATTTCTGTTTTCCGACATTTCATACTATTATTGTTATTGCACCTCTGCTGTTAGTGTGGCGGCACAATTGCAGTTCCTACAAGCAATAACTGTAGACGACCCTGGCAACAAATCTTTGCTTTGTCTCCCCGTAATTGGTTTTGTAAATAAAACAATAGCTTTACGATAGACCCAAGGGCTGTGGTGGTATGTCTCTCCTTGTGGTTCACAGGGAAAGTATCAGTTAGTAAATCAGACTCAACACTCAATTCTAAACGAGCACGTCAGGCTGTGTCAAAGTGCAGAAAACAACGTGAAAAATGTTTTTCGTGTGATGTAAATACGAACAGTGTGTGAGATTTCATCCGAGCCTAGCCAGAGCTGGGCAATGGCTACACACAAACCCTCTTTTTTGCAGTCCAACAGGATTCGTCAACAACTCTCGTAAATTCCTAAAAAATATTTTTGGAGTAGAGTGTCACAGTCTTAACTTGTAGTATGTTCGTAATACATTTGCATATCTGAATCAGTTAAAAAGTTTATGAATTTGGAGAGTAAATTCACTCATGGAGACCAGATTATATACTCGACGGCAGTTTTATAAATATTGACAGATCCATTATTTTTCATTAATCTGCGCCAAAGGGTCGTAAACTGTTTTCACCAACGCATCACCAGGTCATGCAATGAACTTAGGGAATTAAAACTGATCACTGGGTGCCCCGTGATGAGATGGTGAAATCATATGGAGTCAACCTCAGCCCAGTCTTATCCAGGGCCAGGAATTATGGCAGAGTGCATTTGCATATAGCGGAAAGATGTCGTCATTATTCCTAGTTACCTTCATCTCATCATTTGAAGATCGAATGGAGGTGATGTGAATGGTCACTGTCGCTAAGGGATTTCAGGTACCACGGACACACTGCTGCATGCTGTCTTTACTTTCTCTGCCTCATCAGAGCTGACGTTTAAACGGGCTTCAAATTTTCTCCCAGCTCCAGTATAGTTTCTGGCTAGCACATTTGAAGGTCTTAATTTTTTTTGTAGCTATGTTTATCCTTAATGCACGTTTTAAAAAAAATATCCTGTTTCTCGTACAAAAAGTGTCAAACAAATCGTGTTGGGAGTTGCGACAACGGCGCGTGTATATATTGTGTAACAATAAGGATGTCATCATTTCACAACACGTCAAATTCCTGTACATCATCCATGCTATCCATAATTAACCATGGAATTATTACAATGCACTATTAACTATAATGATTGTACTCGACTTGTTCGTAAAACATGCCCGCAACTCAATAAATATTGGGAACTACTTGAACATTTGCTAAGCATGCAAATTTCAATTCTATGGGGTTCGATACGAAGACAAATGCTGTATCCATGTAATAATATTCTATAAGCGAACAAATGAATGAATGTGAGTAGACAACCTAATTGATATCATTACCAGTGGTGATTGTAGGTTTCAGCGGGATCTATACTTGTTACACATCACATACATAATATGTGCACGATTTCTCAGAATTCCTGTATTATAGCATTTCTTATAAATCGTATAAAAATTATTACTCTGACAATGTACAATGTGTTAACCCTAACGTCTTTGTTGCGTATGTAACACTCCTACAGACAGCAAGTTTCATTAATGCTTCGAGCATAAAATCATATTTTGCAAATTATAAGAATTACCAGAATTTCAGTTTCCGACCCGTTTTTTAAATTTTTAAAACAACCAATTAATTTATGAAACACTTCAAATCGCAAGCAACGTTCATGGTAAAGTGATTGGGTACAAAATGGAAATCACTCTTTGTGTCAAATGTTGCATAGAATCATTCCATGATTCCTCAGCCATTCTCAGCGGTCTTAGACCCTCAATGTCAGCACATGACCATGCCACTGAAATTTTTTTACCGCGTGTATAACATTCATTTAGCAGGTTCGCTCCAAAAAACGCTGCTACATACTCTAAATTTGTCTCAATCGCTGCGGTATTTTTTATAGTTTTACTATGATAAAAAATACATAGTTGCTCGCTGATTCTAATTTTTGGCAATACCTTCTGTGGTAAAAACCATACCGCAAACCGCCAGCAGTAACATATCAGTGTGCTATTTTACTCTGACTCCAATAATAAAAATGTGTCAGGCTACTTTCTGGCCTCTCTCTCTTTTCATTTATCATTTATCCCTCCAACTCAAACTTGTTTTTTTTTCTCTACGACAAAAAGCACTCTCCACTCTCTCAGTGGCTTGAAGACATTAGATTCTATTAGCTTTGCCCTTTTTACATTTTATATATGACTTGACCCCTATTCCCTCTCGAATCGCAAAGTTCCATTTGTATTTAGGACGACGTCAAAGAGAGGAGTGAGTGTCAACTTGAGGGAATCCTACTGATCATATGCAAACTTGCAAAGGCATTCGAAAGATACACTAAAATCCTCACAGCAGGTGAACTAGGCTCCACCACTCGCTGGTAGTAATATTGTCTCGTTTTCTACCTTTATCCTCTTTTTAAACGTTTTTCATCTCAAAACAGAAAAAGATGCACATTAAATACATGCAGTCTCGTGTGTCAAAAGATCCTATCGTATCATACATGATGCAGCCTTTTAAATGTCTTGTCCACAAGAAAAAAAATGAAGTAAATGTGAATAAACTTTTATGACACACGCATGCACGCGTATTCCATGCAAACAGAAATTGTGCCGTTAACTCTTCCCATTTACTAGAGGTACGCAACGAACACCTTCTCATCTCCGTCCACAATTGTAATGACGACGTAACCACGCATTTCTAGAATCAGTTAGGCCACTTGCACTTTTTTACTTTGTCTCTCTCACATGACACGGTAATCAGCGTTTAGACAACACCACGACTGAGCAAACCATGCAAAGATGATCTACAGTGGAAATCATACAATGCTGTTGGTATATGGTATACCCCAAAATCAAGTGTAGATGTGCATGCTGACACGGTGTAGTTATCATCTTGACGCGCACACTCCCACCACCAGAGGTGATATATGTGGTCCTCTTACAGCTATTGGAAGACCCTTAAAATCTTAGCTTTTGGAATGCCTGCAATGCAAAATCATGACGACGGCGATGATACTGCTCCTCATGCCAACATGCACGTAGAATATGGGCACTTTATGTGCCGATAAGGCAGCGTTAGCGACTTAGTTGTGGCTAGCTGGTATGCATAGTGAGCAACTTCCACAGGTGAGCCTGATCACCAGTTCTACATCCGAAGAGGCGACCAAAGGGCTAACAACTTGGAAAAGGAGTGCTTCCACTCACTCACGCCTCAATGAGCAATTTGCACACACAAGCGGTAGAGTAACACGCACATTTGGGGGAGAGCAATATATTATGCTTGAACTGTGAATATCACGGTCAGCCATCCCTTTGGAAGCGGCGTCTTCTCTGACGACTCTCAAACTTCAGTTGTCGAACACATCATTCAGTAGCGGACACTTGGAAGAGGTGCGTCAGGCTCGTGGTGTGTGTCCACCCATTGTCATTTGGTGTTCCATACATGGTGTCAACAGAGTCTTATAGTAAGGCAATTTATGGTCAGTCAAGCAGTGGCGTGAGGTATGTGGACGAGTTTATGGTGACAAATCGGAAGGCGGCAAGAAGTGATTTTCAGGTCCTGTTTCATTAAGTTGGACAGTAAAAAATCAAAAGTTGGTATACAATTAGTATGAAAAGGAGTCGACGTCATTTCTAAAGTCTGGTGTAGAAATCCTGGTTTGAGGCTACGCAACAAGGAACAAAATTGAACAATGTCATTTGTGCGTAACGTTTGACCACAAAATTTGTGCTACTATTGTACTGTGTGTAGTATCAACTTCTGGATGCTAGGTCAGTGCAAAGTCTAGCGAAACTAGTTGCAAATAGTACTGGCATTGTAAGCGTGCTACGGTATTTCTTCCTGTCGCCACTTCAACGGTGGACAGCATATATATATGCATAATATGCGACGTGTTCTCCAGACGCGTTGCAAGTCCATCGTTTTCCTGTGACGTTTATTATATGCGCCACAATCGTGGCAACGGGTTCAAATTTTAATATTATCTTAGATTCTAAATTTCAACATGCCGACAAACGAGAACAAATAAGCTATAAGTAGCTCCGGGTTTTGCAAGGAACCCAGTTTGGTAAAACTTGACATTTTTCATAACGCTCAAGTGTTAAATCTACCGTTAACTCTGAACCCCCGCAAAAATGATGGCAGTTCCGTCCCCGTCGTCAACCCTGGAGTGGGTTCTGTGCCTGGTCACCTTGGGGATCTGTTGGTGGCGATACAGGTCTGTTGGAAATTAAAACCGTAACCATTTTATTAACCAGCTTTACTTTATTATAGCCATGTATTTGCCTCTAAATTAGGTGCTAATAGCGATAACTGTTTTTCTACTCGAGAGTCGTTGTAATCATAAGTTATGATTCATCTTGATAGCGAGTTGGCGTTAACTCGCGCATGTGTCTTCCGACGAAGAGTAGCATTGTGAACCAGAATGTATACTTATTGACATGACAGGTTATTACATAATTGCCACTTTTATTGTGACGACTGTTGACGATGATAATCTGATGATGCTGTCGTAGTTAAAATGATTGCCACTTCTGTAAGGATTCCATTGCCTCGTTTACGAGCACCGTTTACTAGTGTCACGCAACTCGTACTTATCATTTTTTTTCTTCTCTCTGCTCGCCAGTCCTGTAGCATGTCGTTGAGCTAATCCTGACACAAGTCAGAATTGCATGAAACGACGCAACGAAGCACAACAAAGAAAAGTCAGGATCTCTAATTTGTTCCTGACAAAAGGGAGGAGGAGGATGAGAGTCAGGCATGTACAACACTGTAGCGTTGTGTGTTTGATTAAATGTGTACTCTGATGAGTGTTGTCAGACTGCTATTTTGTAGCTGCATAATAATTGCACCGTGACCCTGACAACCATGTTAAATCAGCATGGTCTTATCATCGTCACAAGGAATGCATGCACACGCCAATTTTTTGGTGTGTGAATGACAGACGCAACTACCAACTTTTTTTCACTCCTTCTTGCTTCGTTAAGCCGTGCATCTGTGCAAGCAACAAACTTCACTTTAAAAATATCTTGATCATCATCATTATCATTATGACAGAAGCCCTCATTTGAGTAAGAGTGGTGTTATGAAGTTTATGTCATTTATGTAATCGACATGTCACCTTTTTACGTTGGAAAACGTGCATTTCGCATATGTTTAGCGTTGCCAACTGGCACAATATTATCCCACCCATTTTTGTTGATGGGCCACAGCATTTTAGACGAATTGTTTTTGTTGGCATCCCACGACTTTAGGGAATCTAATGTCAAGGTCAGTCAAATGAAGACAATGGGATGACATTGTGCCGACAATAGTGTGGCAGCAGAGCAAGGAAAATGGCAGGGATTGAACAGCAAATTGAAAAATCGTCACGCTAAATTAATTTGAGGAGGAAGCAGTAATTAAGTGTTTTTGTTGTGGGTGGGAGTTGTATGTCGATGTGGAGAGTCAATCAGCGTGACATTGCAAGATGCAGGTCCCGTTTGACCCTGTGAACCTGGTTTAAAACGTCAAAAGACTCTGTATGAATGCACAAAAACAAAAGTGACCCTTTGAATGTGTGTGAACATGTGGAAAATTACAGATAACCTTGTGCTATGAAAACTCAAAAGATTTCACAGTTTGTCCTGCATTATTGTGTAATAATACACATTTTTTCGACGCACATAAAAAATGGACAAGACACTTTGTAGTGTACCATTCATGCATGCAGTCATGTGAATTCTAGCGATTAGATATATCGGCTTGCATGATCAGATTTTGTAAGTGTGGAAAACACGACGACGACGAACAACGAGTCATTGTTTCAGAACTGTGGATGAAGGGTACACTAAATTTTTTGTAGAATTGAGTTAGCAGTAGAAAACTTTTGTCACGCACACACAATTTTTATTACCAATAGAGCATTTCACAGTCGGATTGCACAATTCTCAGATTGAGAGACGCTCACGTAGTTGGTTTCTAAAGAGCCTGTCAATTGGGGATAATTACCGATCAAATTAAATCATAGCTTCTACCTCATTATCATGAATTTTGAAATTAAATCGCTCTGCCATACAACGTCTTGAGTGAAAAGGTACAGATGAAGATAGGAAAATCGTAGATTATTATTCAATGTCATTTTTTTGTACAGAATAGTTTAAACATTAAAGAGTTTATGTAAGTGCATTACGGACTTTTGTACAGGACTTTGGACTAACTAATCTTGACAAAGTAGCTAATTAAATGAATTAATTTTATGCATGTCCGACAACAATGTCGTCCACACATTTGTCGACAATTCACACACGACCTTCGAAGCCTTCTCATATGCACTTCCTTTACACGTAAAATGAACAATTCGGAACATCTCAACATTGTTATTAATTAATTTCATATCGCACCGGGATGTATGGTTGACAGATTACTAGTACAAGCATTTTTAGCAGCATAATCGTTATCGAATAACTTCCTTATCATATAACTAGTCATTTTACATGTAAAAATGTACACAATTAGATGGCTAGTCTACAAAATACAGCTATCAAAACAAGCAAGAACAAAATAATCTGCACTTGTGCGTTTTAGGTCAAGATTTTTTTTCTTGACACTACAAGCTCATTGTTTGCACTGAAGTTTTACAATGACTTGTTTACAACATATTGCACCATATCCAACCAAATATATGTGCATTTCATTTCGATGTTCATGCCCTAATCATAGTACGTGTACGGACACCAATAGACAAAAACTGATTTTTTAACCTTTGTGGTTGGATTATGCATTTTTGTCAGCTTGACATTTGCTGCCAACCTATACCCATAATTTTTCACGTTTACTCATACCATGAGTCCTATAACCAAGTTTCCGGCAGTTGCTTTAAAAAGCCACCCAACAAACTCACGGTCTTCTAGAAACACGTCAGATTCAAATATTATTATGACTATTACGAAAATTTTGAACTTTTTATGCAAAACAAAAACTCCTGCGTACGTTTGCGTACTCAGAGTTTGTGTGGAACACATTATTGCATCAAAATGACTTGGGTATTCAATCTGAACAGAAAATTATGATGATGACCATTATTATTCGGCGTATGTGTGCTTTGTGCTACTCTTTTTTCAAACTTATGATGCAACCCATTCCCTTTTGTCTATTATCCTGAAAAGGAGTGGACGAAGATCGGCATGACGACGTGTGTGTATGTGTGTGGCAAAAAGACTAATCTTGATTGGCTAATTTTTCCACCCCTTTAAATACCGGTTACCATAATTTAGTGTGATAATAGTGCCGAACTGATGTCTTTTATGAGATGATGCGAAAAACATCATAAAAAATTGTAATGCATCCTGCGCACAAGAAATTATTGATATTCGCACAATTTTTTGCTCCATTAGTTAGTTGTACACTTTTGTGGTGCAAGATGGTCCCTTCACAATATTCCTTTTTGTCTCACTTTTTTGTCTTCGTTTTTTTTCACTCCACTCTGATGCAGCATCGTGAAAAGTACGAGTGTCTGTGCATTTAGTCCATTACATACCTTCTGCACACTTTAGTTTGCCTTTTATAATACGAGCAAAAAATCAATGTGATCTTCAAGTGGACAAGTAACGAGATGCCTGAAGTTTACAGCATTGCCAATGAAATCTCTGATTTTTTAAAAGTTCCAATGATGTTATTGACATTGCAGACATACTTTCTATTGTACATTGAACCATAAAGTTTTCGAATAAAGTACAATATTCAGCAATAGAACAAAAATATGCATTAAATAGGTTCTTGGAATATTAGTGCGAATTTTTTTAGCACTTTATAGCTTCGTAAAAGATAACAACTCAAAACTTTAGTTCTTGTAGTCAAGCTTGTTTTGTATTTAAAAAATAATGCATTTTTTTGTTTGGACGAAACCCTCAAGGCTTTTCTCTGCATTTACAACGTGGCGAATAGTTCGGCAATTTTTTGTTCTCCACGTAATTTGTGCCTCTCGACGTGACAATATATTGTACCAACGGAGGAACGATACAAATGACAAATTCCCAAATATTATGCAACTGAGAAGAAACACTTTTGCAAATCCAAATGATTTTGATGACGTATCCTACCTAAACGCATGTTGAAGTAATTTTCTATGAAGAACTCGTTATTTTTTTTGGTGCAGGGGAACCAGTGCGTCCAATGTGGTGCGCATGTTTTTCAAGAAGCTCGAGGTCTTTTTACTCCCGTCATTGTCGGACCCAAGCGGAGGAAGCGGAGGAGGTGAACATTACTTGAACCAGCGGGAAGAGAGGTACTACAATGGGATTCCTTCCACAAAATCAGAGTTGAAGCCGAGACGCTACGGGAGGAGGCCGGACCACTTGAAGAAACCTGTGAAGGATCTCATTTTCTACAAGACCTTGACTCCTCCGACGCTAACAAAGGAAAGGTGGCCTGTTGAGGAAGGAGAGAGACCTCAGTGCTTGCTTTGTCATCCTCCAAAGGTGAGAAAACTGGAAGAAAGGGGCTTACAACCACCAATTTTTCATGAAGCATTTTTAGATCGCTTTATAGATCATGAAAACTTCACGTTATGAGCAGCAAAGATTGACACGATTTAATTTTGGCAGTGCATGCACGCAACTAGGAAATAGAAACCTTTCCCTGCAATTCACAGCCTTTCAGGTTGCCAATGTATTACTAAAAGCATTATCACCCAGGATTTTATGTAGTGCAAGTGCATTTCGCAGAAACATCTGCAACGACAAGATATTTAAATTGGCAGGGGAAAAGCCTCTGTTCCACATTCACATAAATGCTTTGTACTTTTCCATATTGTCGCGCCTATAAAACGTGGAAATATCCTTTGTAGAATGCGTGGCTAACTGTCGTGTGTTTGTTTGTTGAGAGAGATTAGGTTTTGGATTGTTACAGTTTTTTATGATTAATCGCAAAGCTAGGATGATTTAAACACGGTAGAATTGTGCTATTACGCGAAATAAGGCAAGAATATAGCACAGACACGGGAATTT
>JAHZMW010003508.1:0-10449 GCA_027743745.1 Alloscopus bannaensis | reverse complement strand
CGCAGTCATTTAACCCAGTTTGAGGAACTAGCTTTAATTCCATGTATCTCCTGTTGTGCAAAAAATGTGCAACTGTGCAAAAATTTTGACCTTTGACGCCGAGACATCATACAATATTATTTTTTTATGCCTGGTTTAGTACTTTTGAAAACAAAGTGCGCTTTTCATCAAATTGCGCATTGTCAAATTGATGAGCTTCAGTAAACTTCTTCAAGAGGTTTTCGTGAGGAGCAACAAGTCGATACCCCGAAAAATGCAAAATGACTGAAATACCAGAGGAGTCTTCTCGTCAATGAAGTTGCTCATTCCAAATTGAACCATGCAAGGGCAACATGACTTTTGGTATTTCTCATTCAGCTTTGCGTTTTTGGTTTGAAGCAGCTGTCTCAGCACATCTTTTGAGCTTCGATGAACATCGGCCGGAAACGAGTATGCGACTAGAACCAACAGCGTTGCCTCAAGAAAACCTATGCTGAAGATAACTGTGAGCGGAATAGGAATTTGGGAGAAGCCGCGGATAAGCACCAGGAATGACATCAGCTCAGCGACGCCTGTTGTAATTAAAATGGTTAGCAAAGTGCCACCCATACAGGAATTGTATGTGTCCACTATTAGGCGAATTGAACGTAAAAGCAAGAATATTTTCGGAAGCGTAAAAGGAGCTTGTTGTGGTGACGTTTCGTTGTAAAGCAATTTATGCGACCTGCGAGTAAATCGAATCAATACGCAATTCAAGGAACAAGGTTTTCTTGGCGTTGAAATCTATGGAAACCAAATATTTCCTTACCCATTCACTCCAGATTGTAATTCATTGATGCACGTTGTCGGAATAACAATGTCGACCACTCCTCGATGACCTGTAGAGGCGACAATGCTCCACCAAAAGTAATTCAGGATGCCACAAATTATTCTGAGACCAATGTCAAATCCGATGGTGTCGCAAGAGTACGACGCTAAGCTAAGAAATGGGAGTGCTACGTTCAAAGAAATTGAGGGTTTCAAAGCGGTCACCAGGCTCATTCCCAAAGGGAAAAAGAAACGAGTGAATCTGTCTGTGAGTAGGCAGAACCATTTGGCATACCTTGGTTTTCCTCCAAGTTGGCATGAGCCTAATCACAAAAATCATTCAGGTTTTCTATTTTTAACAGTAATGGGTTATCTAATGATATATTTACCCGTTATTGTTTGCGTCTCGAGCACAATGAGGTCGTTGAGCAGCTTCGCAATTTCTGCAGGATACTTGCCCCGCTGCCAGTAGCAATTTGTGGCTGCAATGGCGGCAACGCACAAGAAAGTAGATTCCACTTTTCCCAAGATCCCGACTTCAGGGTCATCTCGAGCTGTCCAAGTATGCACGGCATGACTCAAACCGACGGCGAGGCTAAGGACAGCGGTTCGCATGGAACGTTTGGCTGCGGACTGTTTAAACTTGATAGTTCTTTTCTGTTCAGTTTTGTACTCATCTTTGGAAATGTAAAAGACATGGCCAAAAAGTTTTGGTGGAGTTTTGTCCGCCGCCAAGAACCGTTCCAAGAAGCCATGGGCAATCAGCATTTTAAATTTTAATTTGTCTCACAGAGGTTTTTTAAAAACAAAAATTTATTATCTGGTGACCTGAAGTCGACTACTTTCCGCTAAAGTGACGTGTCTAAAGATTGGTTACAAGAGCATTTTGGTATTTGATGTTTCGAGTTTAATTTTGATTACTCTTTTGTTTAATTATATTTTTGCCGGTTATTAAAACATACTATGTGGAATTTTGGGTCTGGTTAGATTTTAAACTTGAGGCATTAATTAGTTAATTAATTCATTAATATTATCTTATCGCCGTTTAATGTGTTAGCAATCAAACGAAATATTGTTACCGACACCTTAAGCCAGCTAAGATACATAGGAGTTTCTGATGCTAAAATTTAGCATTGGCCGTAAATTGGAAATTCCAAACGGTAGAAAATTATCGTTTCGCATATTTGCAAGAAACAAACTTCATTACACGCGTACGTCGTATAGGTACGTCTTTTCTAGCTTCTCTCACGATTTTAATACAAGGATTTAATTAATTAATTAAATAAAAGAAAATTTTCACTGAATTAACCTAGTTTTTAATTATTTGTAAATATATTACGACACGGATTGTGAGCCTCAAAATATGTGATGAATACAATACTACTCCAAATTAATTTCCATGGGTGTTAGAAGAACGTGCGGACTTCTAATTATACAACTTAATTTGTAAACTATGACTAATACAAATTTTGACAATGTGCAAGCTATTTTAATGTTCGTCCACGCAAATCTCATCACGGCGTTTTTGTGAGGAGTAACGGGTCGATACCGCGAAAAATGCAAAATGACTGAAAAATCAGAGGAGCTTTTTCATCGATGCAGTTGCTCATTCCAAACTGAATCTTACAAGGGCAACAGGATTTCAGGAATCGCAACTCCAGTTTAGAATTCTTACTTTGATACAAACTTCTGAGCATTTTTTTCATTCCTGTAGACATCCGCCGGCAAGGAGTACGCCACTAGAACGAATAGCATTGCCTCAACAATTGTCACGTAGAAAAAAGCTTGATTAGAAATGGAAGTTGCGTGGAACCTCGGACAAGTACAAAAAATGCCATCAGCTCTTAGAAACCTGCCGCAAGAATGAAGATGAACAAAGTGGTGCTGATGATTGTATTGTTCGCGTCCACGACGAGGCGAATTGAACAAAAAAGCAGAGACCTATCTAAAATTTGGAGTCCGGACAATTTTCCAAAAGACAACTCCAACCTGTATTCCAATAATTTTGTTATTAATTATTTGCATAAGGTGAAAATTAACTAATCAGGATGCGGCTACCATTTGCAATCGATATTTAAACTAGAGGAAGCCAAATCAACTTACGGTTTACCCTTGCATTCGCGACTGCAATTGGTTGACGCAAGTCGGTGTGACAACAATGTCGACAATACCACGGTGACCTGCAGCAGACGCAATGCTCCACCAATCATTCGAAGACATATGTCGCCGAAGAGAGTGACACCAGATTGGGACGCCGTGGAGAGGAAATAGGTAGAACTACATTGAACGAATTAGACGGCTGAAAAGAGCCAAGAGGCTTATCCCAAGGGGGAAGATAACACGAGTGAATGTGTCTGTTATAAGACAGATCCACTTGGCATACATTGGCATTCCTCGAAATTGGGTTGAGCCTAAAACCAGGCATAGTTTTATTTTTTTCAATAGATTTAAAATATTTTTTTGACAGTGCTACCGGTAGCTGTTCCCAATTCCTGGACAATCAGGCCGTTGAGCAGTTTTGCAACCTCCGACGGATACATGCTTCTTTGCCAGTAGTTATTGGCGGATTTATTGGTAAGTTTTAATTAATGTGTCTTTGAAAAGTTGTTTACTTCACAGAACAACAGAATTCCGAAACCAAACATGTCCTTAAGACATTTAAGTCATTCAATTTTACCTTGCTACATTTACCAGGAGACTGAAAGGAATATAAGCTGTGTGAGTGAAGGAATAGTTCCAATACAACTTGCTTGCTCTGTGGAGTATCTTTGATTCCTTTAGAAAATTCATTCAAACCTTAGTCGTGTTCACGAGGCGAATCAGAAGCGGAGCATGTCAACTATTACATATAGTGGGATTTCTTTTATTTTACGAAATTATTGTCACTATTGTCCACAATGCATATTGAGGCGGTCAACGTTATATCTAATTGTTATGCGGAACAAGCGGTCAGCCCGACACGTATTTTCACGTTTTTACACGTATGATTTCCATGGTCCTTATTGAATTCCTTTCAGTCTCCTAATAAATCTCGTGTTTATCTCAATGTCATATTCGTCACATGTCACAATACTCACACGCTTTGCTATAAATAAAATATGAGTTTTACTAATTAACATTGGCCTTATAAATGTACGCCTTATAAAAAACGAACTATCTCACAATGCCACAACAGATATGCAATGTGTTGAATGTCATCCTCAAACCCATTCCGGCAGTTTGGGACTGATGAAGGTGAGTCTTTCATTAATGATTAATCTGTGAGGCTGATCGACCGTGAAAATGTCTCGAAGACGAAGTTACACATAGGTATATGAACGTTGAGCACATTAATGCCACTAAAATAAACATTTTCTTCTTACGACATATCTTGTGGTTGTAATTGATTATCCAATATACAGTTTGAGCCAATTCTTACAAATAAAGTCAAAGGGAAGGTTCACCGTTTAACCTGAGGGAGTAACGTCTCTAGGCACAACTTTAGATGCTCTACACGATAGGTAGACATTTGGACTTAAATGGGACCATTTATTAAGCGTTCTAGAGCTTACACCATATATAACTGCAACAGATATGTGTAGGAAATTTTAATAAAAATAAATGGCAAAAATAGATGTTTTTCTGCAAATTGCAAAAATCTGAAATTAAAAGTATTATACTGCCCCAAGTAATTTAGTAAAGTATAAGTGGCTAATTTACGCCGTCCTGCAGAGCATAAAAAACTGCATCTGAAACTGAAGGAACCTCTTCAAAAGCGGTGAACCATGAGTCTACTTGTTAGTTGTTTTTTGTTTAAAATTTCAATAACAAATTGGCAATTTTTATACAAAAACATTTTCAATAACACATCAAAAATCCACTACTTATGTGGGTTCCGGAATAAAGTCACTAATAATTTAAACAAAATCGATAAAACGCCATTTTTTAAAGAAATGTTTTAAGAAACACAATTTTCAAAAAAAATACTTCATTAGAACTGTGTGAGCAACTAGTCAAGTCAACAAATTAGATTTTATTAATTAGAAAAGTACGCGGTAACACAGCATGTTGCCAAATTTATTGAATATCACATTGAGTAATACAGTGTTTACTTTTAATGTAAATGCTTGTTTTTAGTTTAGCAAGGGTTAACTTATAAAATTTACACTTAAAACAGTTAAAAAGAGACAAGCCAGGAAGCTGCTAAGGGCTACTGAAAAGGAGCGTTTAAAGGCCACTGTCACTGATCAGTCATCTCCAAATGAAAACGGAAAACGTGCCGCATCAGAGGGCACTCCTCATTGCAAGAGTATATTCGAAGTGAACTTCAAAAGGCAACCTCAATTGAAAAATGCCAGCGTCAAACCGAGCAAACTACTTCAAATGAAGTGGATCCAACTGCCATCAAGCAAGGCACATTTGGACTGGACAAGTGCTGAACGGACGATTTCGTGTGTTGAATGCACTTTCTCAAGAATTACTGTGGAAAACGTGCACGACACTGATTCCCGCTGCCAAACTGCCAAGTCCAGAAAACATTTTAACACAATCCATCATAAAATTAAATCCTTAGAAACACTACGTTGGAAAGTGCTCCAAGTGGTTCCAGTGAAACAAAACATAAAACCAAATAGCACCGAAAGTAACAGTGATGTGTCAAAAACCACGGGCAATCATGACATTTAACCGAGTGCTGCATTTATTGTATACTTTCGGATACCACAAAGTGCTATTGCCAAGCTGGATGAAATTGAGCGAAGACCACGCTATAAACTTCAGCGCTTAGGCACCTTCCGGTCGTCCAAAAACCCTGCATTGAGTCAACGTGGAAGACTCCATGTAGATAAATCGAAATAATACAAAAATGGTATATACAATATACAATTTCCAGTGTGTGGAAAACTGGTAGCAATTATCAAACTTCCCCCACACAGTGCAAAAACAATTGCACACATATGTTCCCTACGGCATGCACAAAATCAGTCTATGCCTGAAACAGGGTGTTCTACAAAAACATACCCTTAAATAAAAACCTAATACTAATTTTTATATTAATATTAATATTAATTTTTAAACAGTCTGCCAGAACTCGCGCATCCCTACAGTGCGCGTTTGACTGCAACTGCTACTCAGAAAACTTGGAGTGCTGACACAATACAGCGCACATAATCAACTAAAAATCATTTTGATATAGCCAACCCGGTAATTTGGGCTCACATCAAATTGAAAAAGGTAAAATTCAAATGCCAATTGAGTGCATTCAACTATATATGCACCGATGTAAAGCCGCCACAGACAGCATGAAACAATTGCTGTTTGAAACAAAATGCAGATTTTTGGCGTTTTTACAGGAACTGCATTTCTATAAAGGAACAGTAAACCAAATCAACGTAGGCACAACACAGAGTCCACCCAGAGCAACCTTAATACTCTTCAGAGATATCAGATTTGCCCAATAGCTGATTTCCTAAGTCGGGATATCGCTGCGGCTATAATTTTGATTCAAAATTGGGAGTGTGTTGTTGCTTCAGTGTACATGCCTCACGACTCATCCGAACTTTACATGAGGCTGGTTGAGTACTGTGATGCGCGTAGGCTTCCACTGATAGTGGGAGCAGATGCGAATTCACATCATCAGCTTTGGGGGAGCTCGGATATTAACGAACGTGGTGATGAACTTGTGGAGTTCCTCGCGAATACCAGTTTACATGTAGCCAATCGCGACCATGCACCCACATTTGTTACAGCTACGTGAAGTTAAGTCTTGGATATCACGCTAGTTTCAACCGGCCTATTAGACTGGATTACTGACTGGCACGTGGATCAGATTGACTTCTTTTCTGATCATAAAATCATACGGTATAAAATCAATCAGTCAGTAGTGCCAATCTACTACCGTAATAAAAGGCACACCTCATGGGATAAATATGAAACTTTTATAACAAACCGACTCAGCCTACTTCCGGTAGGTGAGATCCAGTCGACGGGGTGATCTAGAAGGGAGAGAAGCACAGGTAACTGGTGAAATGGTCTAGAGTTTTAAACAGAGTTGCCCTTGTATGTTGATCACAAACGTCATAGAAATGCATACACCAATGCAATCTGTTGGGTTAAGCGTACAACGTGGCGCGATTTTTGTCACACCATTGTACAATAGTCCGATGCCGCCCTTACTTCCGCAGCCGCCGATACTTCATTTCATGTGATTTTTTTATGTGAATGTGAGTAGGTAGGAAGGTACTGAATTCACACCAGTTCCATCAATTATTAGGAGACTCACGAATGACAGAAATTAGTAAGGAGGGGTAAGTTGATGTGGAGAACACGATTCCGTTGAGAAACCACAACCTATGGACACAAAATTTCGAAGGAACTTAAAAAACCCGGCAAAATCTGAAAATTAAAAGTGTACTTCAGAGGCTGACATTTAATATTGTGGGGTAATGTGATATGGAGAACAAAATTCCGGTGAGAAACCACCTCCTCCGTACACAAACTTTTAAAGAAATTTGAAAAAAGGTAAAAAGGCAATTATTTGAAAATTAAAAGTGTTCTTCAGAGGCTGATATTTACAATGGGTTGTGGTCTACTTGATACACACCGAATGCGATGATTTATAACATTGGAAAGAGCATGGAAAACTGTACCTCCTTGCAAATTTTCAAGTACCAACGTTGAGGTTTTGACTCGAAAATATCTGGCTGTAGAATTTATGGAAAACAGAGTTTACCTTTACCTGTAAGGCACTTTACAGATTTTTCCCTGAATATATAATTACATGTAAATCCGTCCACTTCGGTATCACAACCGTTTTTTTGTGCGACATACATTTCATTTAGATGAAATACAACGAAATATAGGAGCAACTTGTTCGCTGTGCAGTTGGAATATACTCGTTGATAGCTGTTATCAGCAATTAAATTTTTACATTTTTCCAATGTGCAACATAAAGTGTAAACCGATATGAGTAGGTTTTTGCTTTCAAAAATGCAATATGCGTTTCTACGATGATTGTTCATTCTCGTTAAAGCTTTTGAAGCTTACTGTTGTTTTCCTGTGTGATTCATGACTTCTGACAATTTCAGAGGAACATTTCTCCAGAAACGTTTTGTTTCTGGAGAACATAATTGTGCAATTGTGTCGATTGACAAAAGATAGCAAATTCTTGACCTTCACATTAAACATCCAAAGTGGTCACTGTCTACATTGAAAAAAACGGTGCGGATGAATTAAAAATTAAACTCCAGCTTTATCGCTGGAAAAAGCAATATTGACCCTTTTGCGCCGCCACAAATACAATTTAATTAATGTTTTGTTTAAGAACAATTTGATATTGCACGAAGTGAATATAAAATTGTTCGTACATCCCATCTTTGGCAGTGGACGGTGAAAAAGTTTTTAGACATGAACGATCCGACTATTAAATTTAAAGCTTCTGCGGGGTGGGCAATAGACTTTCGAAAACGGAATCGAGTTTCATGTAGACGTTAGGCAAAGTTAATTAGCTCAAGCAAAGTTTTAGACTTTGATCAGATTCAAAAGTCCGCTTAGCATTTATCATCATAAACTGCCCAACCCTGCTCACTGTAATTTCGGGCTACAATGTATTTAAATGGAAACAATTATTGACTACCATTTGAAAACCGAAAGGCGTTGATACTTGAAAATTTGCAAAGAAGTGCAGTTTTTCATGCTCTTTCGAATGAGCGATGAATCAATGTATGTATCAAGTAGACCAAAACCCATTGTTAGTATGATGGAGTAATTTGATATGGAGAACAAGATTTCGGTGAGAAACCACCACCTCGGTACACAAACTTTCGAAGAAATTTGAAAAAAGATAAAAAATAGAAAATAGATATTGTACCCAAAATTTTTCTCATTTTCCGCATTTTCTCATCAGAATCGTGTTCTCCACACCAACTTACCCCACCATACCAATTTCTGTCATTTATGTGAGTCTCCTACAACTGGTGTGAATTCAGTACCTTCCTACCTACTCACATTTACATAAAACATCACATGACGAGTGTTACGAACCCCACTACAATCGTTTGCTGTAACTCTCTCTAAATCAGAGGGTTGGCAGCCGGTTTGAACAGAAAAAACGTGATTTTTTTAGTACCGGTGACCCAGATATTGGTGACGTAGACTCTTTCTTTCTGAATTGCGGACGGAAGTGCAATATGACATGCTTGACAAACCAGAAGAAATACCATGAGTTGCTCTATCTAACTGTGCACTTATTTCAAAAAATCGCTTATTTGCATACGAGATGTGATGAGTCAAACAAGTGAAGTTACTTTTAAAAATGCTTTCGTAGTTTATTAAATATTTATAATTGAGTAAATAATAGTAGCTTTCTTTGGGTTGAAAGGCGTCTCTGTTATATACAAATCACGCTTTTTTGGTAAGAAGTAACAAGTCAATGCTCCGACAAATGCAAAACGACTGGAAAACCAGGGGTGTTTTCTCATCGATGAAATTACTCGTTCCAAACTGAATCTTGCAAGGAGAGCACGAGTTTAAAAATCGTGATTCCAGTTTTGAATTCTTGCTTTGATGCAGACTTCTAAGCATGATCTTTGAGTGTCTGTGAACATCGGCCGGCAATGAGTAGGCAACCAGAACAAAGAGCATGGCCTCAGTAAATGATACGCAGAAAAATAGCGAGAGTACAAGAGGTAGTTGGGAGGAACCTCGAATAAGAACGAGGAATGTCATGACCTCAGCGAAACCTGCCGCAATAAGAAAGATTAGCAGAGTGGTATTCATGGTCTTGTTGTAAGTATCTACAACGAGACGGATCGAACGCAAAACTAGAAACATCTCCGGCGGTGAAGAAGGTGGATTTTGGAGTCCCGACATTTGTCCAGCAAACAATTCCGACCTGTGTTAAAATTAAATCATGGTAAAACGAACATATTATGTAATCGATAGAAATCTAAGTATTTTCAGATCAATTTACCCTTTAACTCGCGATTGGAGTTGGTTGATGCAAGTTGGTGTGACAACAATGTCGATCACACCGCGATGACCTGCAGCAGCCGCAATGCTCCACCAAACGTACGTCATGAGGCAACAAAATATTCGAAGAATTGTGTTGATGGTGAGGTTGAGGTTGGGCTGGGAAACCACGGCGAGAAAAGGGAGTACAACATTAAACGAACTGTACGGCTGAAATCCTACCAGAAGGGTAATTGCCAGGGGAAAAATTATTCGACTGAATTTGTCGGTGACGAGACAAATCCACTTGGCGTACTTTTTCTTTCCTCGAAGTTGGGTTGGCCCTAATGGGATGGTTGTAATTGATAATTTAGTATTTTTGTTAGAAAACTATTTACAATTTCAAAACTTAAAATTGACTAAACTAAAATTCAACGTCTTCCACTAGTGGGACACAAACTTGTTTACAAAAACTATTATAATTGTAGTTACCCGGGTATGTTGTTTGCGTTTCTATTGTGTTCGGAGTAAAACACATCAGGGCGCATACAAACATAATAACATGTTTGCGTGCCACTCGCGGAGGACGTTAAATTGTAGGGAACTGTACCTCCCAAACATTTTTCATACAATAATAATAATTGTCAAGCAGTCATTTACCTGTACTTGTTCGCATCTCTAATGCAATCAGATCATTGAGTAGCTTCACAATGTCTGCTGGATGCCGTCCCCTCTGCC
>JAHZMW010003507.1:0-17089 GCA_027743745.1 Alloscopus bannaensis | reverse complement strand
GCTTTACTCGATTATTTTACCGATGCGTAAACACGTAAAGCATATTACTGGTTTACTGAAAATTACTCGTTTACTTGTTTACTGATGGTTCTCTGAGTAGAGCCATTATGTATTATTCAGAATCAGATCAAATGGGGTTTTACTTTCCTCTGGAAATTTTTTGAGCCACTGTTATTTGGAGTGATTGGATGTGAGATTGTCATCGCCAACTTGAATGGTGCCACTGTCCTCCTGTCGATGGCGTGCCTCGTTATCGGAGCAGTTGTACGTAATTAAAATTTCTACCTTTAGGCATGGTCGAAACTGTTCCTATCATCAGAATTAAATGCAGTGTTAATGTGTTAAATGGTTTGTACAGATCCGCTTTACCACAACGTTCTTTGTCGTATCATGCGCCGGATTGAACACAAAGGAAAAGCTTTTTATCGCCGTTTCCTGGATCCCAAAAGCCACCGTTCAGGTATGTTCATATTGTGTCACCAATTTCATGGCATTATGAACAGCATCGTCTTTGGAAATTTGTCATTCTAGGCTGCCATCGGTCCTGTCGCATTGGAATACGTGAAAAACTCCACTCCTGGCGATCTTCACCTCGAGGAGTTGGCAGCACAAGTGCTGACCATTGCAGTGGTAGTCATCCTCCTTACAGCCCCGATTGGCGAATTTGCAGTCATGCTGACCGGACCAAAGTTCCTGACCAAAGAGCAAAGTGGGAGGCACTCTGACTCATTGCCACAAACTGGTGAACCACAGGAACTACAGTCCCACCATGACGCATAATCCTATGCCTCTATTCTCAAAACAGCCACTATATTTTAGAGCAATTGATTTATGCTTTTTATAGTGTCTATTATCTTGGAGTTTGCATGATGATCACATATTGGCATGCACATCAACTTGATCTTAATACCAAAGCCAATGTAAGTATTAAATGTCTCGCGAGAATGAAAGTATTCTTAGGTTGTAGCCTTTTTCAAGTTGCATGCAAAACGACAGCCAAGATCTGCATCATCGATATTCACAAAATGTAAAAACAGATTCCGAAATCCGTTTGGTGTTTCTTATTTTTTGAACTGCATGCAATATCCTCCCACCTGCCATTTCGCGATTGATCGTTTTGACATTCGCGTTTGATAGCAAATAGCAAATGATACGACTTCTGCGGAATGCCAAACTTCGTGCAAGGGCTTCGGTGAGCAGTCTTGTGACCTTGAATCTGAAGTTTGTTACCCGCAAGTGTTCCACAGAATAAACTGAACATCACATCTCAATTCTTGTTGTTGTCAACTGAAAGTCAAAAGTGATTTACACAGGTAGGAAACATGAGATTATAGCTAATCATGTTCATGCATTCGTGTCGTAAAAAACGTTTTTTAAGGGAAAACCTTTTTTTAGTAAAAAGTATATCGCAACTAACTCACAAGGAAATCTTCCTTGCTCAATCAACAGGAAACTCGAATCATATTGGGCTGCTGGAGGATAGTCGATAATGACAAACATTCAGCAGCATTTACTTTATCTTGCAGACACAACACAGGATTTTCAAGTCAGTATTAAGCTACGTAAGAATTGTAATAATCTTATTATGCGTTAAATGTTCAAAGGATAAAGGAAGTTGAAGTTGTGTACTACACGGAGAAAAAATTAGGTAGCAATCCACACAAGAAAGCCTATCTCTTTGCTCCCATCATGTACACTATCTAGGTTTAAATACATGAAATTGAAATGAATTCATGAATGACGCATCGCTACAACTTCCTTGCAATGTGCATGTTCAACCTTTTGTAGAGAAACTCTTTGTACGTGCTTCTGTGTATCTGCTCACTTGTTTCATGCTGGTTGTAGTGAGTATAATCAGTGATTATACTCACTACAAGCAACGATAGTCTACAAGAGTACAAAGATGGGCTACAAAAAGTGTATGTATCATATTAAAATATATGTGTCTGCTGCTGACTGATCTGTTTTCGCTTTCTACGCTCTACAAACACGTAAATCTAGACAGACTTGTTTTTTACAACTGAAGGACAAGCACATGTGTTTGAGTGGAGGGCTATAATATTATGCTGCTTAGCACTTGGGAGGTCTCCCGTAGAATTCATGTGTATCACATCATTGTGTTATCTCTGCCTCTCCCGTGTGTATGATCACAAAGAGAGAACTATTACACACACTAAATAAATTAATAATTTGCTTAGCACTGACTCATCGTCATCAGCAAACTCGGATCACATTCATTACCAACAAGAGTAAATGTCTATATATAGCTGAATGAGAAATGTGCAGTAACACAAGTAGAATGGGGAGGAATGTTAGTTTGACCTGTTATTTTTGCTGGCTCCTCACAATCATTTAATACTACGCAGTGATGGATCGTCATAAATAAATAAGTGTGGGTGTTGAAACTCCAGTTGAGATGATTACTTGACTTTGTGACAAATCGAGGATGATTCTCAATAAATAGTTGTGGGTGGGAGGGTGAGAGTGAGAATGAGATCTTTAAACAAACCCACGAGACGAGCTTGACAAGCTGTGACTCTCCGATAAGCTCAAACCCCACACTGGCCACTTTCCAAACGAAGCTCATCAATGGAGCAAAGACTTCCGCGGAGAGTACATTCGATTCTCATGAGGTCGTGTGTGGTAAACGGGGCCTCACAAACGATTTGTACGTTCATTTTTATGGGAAAGAGTTTGGTTTGGGGACAATGACCACTGGAGGAAAAAGCTTTTGACAGGAAGTCGTGATCGAAGGGCGTTTTCGAGGTGCGGAAGTTCAGACAATGCAATGTCAATACATAGTGCCTGCCAAAAACGTATCACGCGGTGATGTGTAACGTGAATGCATCTCGTCAGAGAGGTGACAGTATACGGAGTCAACTTTTGAAGTAATCACTTTCTCCAGATTCGAATGAGATAATATAACTACCGGAACAGGCAAGTTCACAAATCTATGAAAAGTTTATATTTAATCGATCATCAACAGCGAAACGGGTTTTGAAGTGTTTGCCCATCTCAGGACTAGTTAATGTCCACTTTCCAATTTAAAATTAGCCCCTTGTGGTCTGGCCACATCGCTTCGTTTAAACCTTCGGAAGCAACTAGCAAACCGTATTGCATCACAACTTTCTCAGTAATAATGGGATTTCTAAATGGGATGTAACAAATTGGCTTAGCCAACAGTATAATAGAAGTTTTTGTAGACGCGATTCGAGTCCATACGACTTTGCTGTGACTGCTCGATGCGTGCAAATGGAAGAAAAAATTGTCACGCATCTGCGTCTGGAGTTTTGGTACTCCGCATTTATGTCACGGAATGTATTGATCAGTCTCAATCAAATCGGCAAGCTAAAAAATTAGAAAGTACAGGGTTGCATCAGGCTGCATGCATTTTCAATACAGATTTCAGACGCGTTGTTCATCTCGGATTTCTAACGTAAGGGTAGGTATACAGACCACAGTACTATACAACAGCTATTCTACCCGTAATTCCTTGTTAAATCCTATAACAAAAGGCGAATTTATGCCATTCATTATCGCAGCCTCATCCACATGAACAGCAATTGGGGAGGAGGTCAGAATGTGCATAGGTACACCTGAAAAAGTCTATTCCGCACTTATAAGCTACGCAGAATTGAAACTATGGTTCAATCATATTTTACTTGGTTGGGCGTTACATGAGCAATTGGCATGTCTGAGAAAATACGTTTAGCGGTCAAAAGCATGCAGGTACTTGTTAGGATTCCATTGTGTGCCGAAACCTTCTAATTTCCAAACTTACTTGGTTCACCCTTACTCGCCCCTCCAGACCAAGCGAATATAGGTAGGCTTCATGGTAGGTTACAATTGGGAGGGAGGAGAATGCCAAATTCGACTATTACCCGTTTAACTAGTCCTTTTCTCCAGTCGTTCTTGAGAAGCAAACTGCGTGGTTTCTAATTTCTAAGCTTTCCTCAAGGTTTTTTTTTGGCTGGAGACAAAGAGTGGCCACGCAAATAAGGCAGAATATTATGGAGTTGGTTCTTACGCTGTGAACTAGAATCGGTTTAATGAGAAAACGAATATTATATGATATTAACAGGGATTTTAAAACGGAGGACCATTACTCCACTGACTGATTGCCGCTCACTCGCTGATGGCCTTTAAATGCAACTCAAGAGATTCTAGAAGTTAACCGTTTAATTTTTGTCGTGAGAGAATATTTTGTCACTTTTGATTATCACGATGTCGGCGAAAGGTGGATTTGGAACAATCGCAGCCACAATTGCGGGAGCAGTATTCGCCATCTTTGGCACCTTCATGTACGTCATGTGGCCATCCATGTTTGACCACATTCTCAATTCCGTAAGTCTGCATTAGCGCTATACGTGATGCTTTTAACTATTGCTGTAGATGAGGTTCGAAATGCCACTGTAATATCTGTTGTGCGATTTCAGAAACTCGTATTATCACCCGGATCTTCGAGCTACCATATGTGGGAGGTCACCCCCATTCCGTTGTACATTGAGTTTTACCTCTTCAACTGGACCAATCCAGAAGATATCGAGGACCCTGATGAGTCAGTAGCTAAACCAAAGCTGGTCGAATTGGGGCCTTATGTTTTCAGGTAGGTACTTGCAATATTTTAAACCGGGATATGCCTGCCACAGCCCGTGGTTACTAAACTTCCCATCGCTCACTCCGTACAGGGAACATCGCGAGAAGGTGATCAAGGAATGGGTTAATGAGAACAACACGATTACCTTTATGCAAAACCGCACCTGGTTCTTTGAGCCAGGAATGTCGAAGGGAAACTTATCCGATCGGATTACTACAATCAACGTTCCTGCCATTGTGAGTCCATCAGTTTAATTGTTTCAACGATACTTGTCTCAAGATTATAACAATACCTAACATTTATACCTAACAACGCTGCCTAACAGACCGCCACATTCGCATTGCGCAAGGCTGGCTACGCGTTCAAGGTGATGCTGGAACTGGCAATGAGAGCAATGCGAACAAAAATCCACGTGACAAAGACTGCTCGGCAATTTCTCTTCGATGGCTACTCCGACCCTTTACTCAACTTGGCGTCAATTGTGCCGGCTAGTGTTGTTCCTGTCCAAATCCCTTTCGACAAGTTTGGCTGGTTTTATGCGGTAATCAATTTCTGACTTTCAAGCAACAATTATTAAATTCCCCCTAAGTAGAAAAAGGATTCCTGAGTGTCTTTTCTCCGTCACAGAGGAATGGTTCTGCGTCATACGACGGCGTCTTCAACATGTTCACTGGGGTCGGTGACATCACAAAATTTGGAGATATTTCTGCGTGGAACTACATGAACCATACGAAGTACTACGAGGCAGAGTGTGGAATGGTGAATGGCTCGACTGGGGAATTCTTTCCCCCGAACCAACACAGGCAGAATGTGTCGCTCTTTGTATCTGACATCTGTCGACCCCTTACTCTCACTTATCAGCGACCTTCTGAGGTCGAGGGAATTGATAGTTTCAGGTATTGGGGGGATGGGTCCATGTTCGATAACATAACGACGAGGCCGGACAACTGGTGCTTTTGTCCGTCAGGAACGTGCCCTCCAAATGGTGCCTTTGATATATCCTCTTGCAAGTACGAACAGGCACATGTATTTAGTTTAATTATCCGAGGACACTATATAATATTTATCGCCATGCAATTAAACCCCAATTGTAATCCT
Organism: Alloscopus bannaensis; assembly: GCA_027743745.1. NCBI lineage: Eukaryota > Metazoa > Arthropoda > Collembola > Entomobryomorpha > Entomobryidae > Alloscopus > Alloscopus bannaensis. The sequence goes on along the minus strand of JAHZMW010003507.1, from coordinate 11,394 downwards.
TTTCCCAGATTTGGCGCACCAGCCTTTGTGAGTTTTCCACATTTCCGTTACGCAGACCCGTCGTATCTGGAAGCAGTCGATGGAATGAAGCCTAACGAAACGATTCACCAGTTGTACCTTGATCTTGAACCTGTAATTAGCTTTTTTCTTTTAGATTACTTTTATGGGAGGAATATTTTAGAATATTTTAGTCTAAAGGTTAGAATTATTTGGGCACGATAACGTTGGATTACTTTGCAGAAATCAGGAATTCCCCTCCAAGTCCAAGCGGCGTTACAAATCAATATTTTGATGGAACCTCGAAGCGAATACTTGTAAGGTTTAAAGCCAGCTTTTCGCGTTATAGTACATATTGTATAGTGTAATATTGCATACAAGCTTCAATTCGAATTTGTTCTGAATTTTTTTCTCAAGTTTCCAAAAGAGCGTCCCCAAAATCTACTTTCCCTGCGTCTGGTTCAGACAACTGGCCCGCATCGACGACTCAGTAAAGCCTTTGATCAAACTCATCAGTTTGATGCCCTCCGCTGGGTCGATTGTCTCCCTCCTCATTTTGAGCACCGGTCTTTCGATAATTGCCATTCTTGGCATCTGCCTCGTCACCCGAATGTGCAAAAAGGGAGATGAGGGCGTGGTGCTGGTAATCAATTCTTGATCTGCATTCCTGGTTGGAGTAGACAGAAAAGTTCACTATAAGCCCGTTTTTTGGGTAGCTCAATGTAGCCTCTAACTGCTTCCTTTTATTTAAAACGTTATTTTAACCACGCAATCGACATGTCTTGATGCACGGCGCAGCTAGCACGGAGCTATATTCATAATAACCTCGCCGTATTTTACTTTGTAATTTGACAGTTGAGTTTTTTAAGAGTTGTAACTGTGAATCCTGTTTCGATGAATAGCAAAAGACTGTCGCAAGACTAACTTATTTAATTTCGACTTAAGTTTTAATTTAAGTATGATAATTTTTAGTTGTGTACCCATTTCACTTTTGTTCCAAACGTTAAAATAGCTTCTAACGAAATGGACGAATGTTAGAAATATTTTCTCTCACATATATGTATCAGGCGTGAGTGTTAAATATCATGTATCTGTGTTCTGTGTACCCAAAACCAATTCTCAAAACAGACCTCCAGTCCGAGTCCAACGGAGTCTGCAGCTCTAAGCAGAAGATCCTCTCGATCTTCGCGACCCAGACCCGCGCCGAGAAAGTTAAAATCCATGAAGTCACTGGTTCACGCATACATTTGGACACAACGAGTGTCTCCACGGGAGGGCCTGCGACCTTCAACCGCTGTGTCGACTAATTCGAGCAGCAATGGACACTGTAGTGAGATCGGCGATGGAAAAATACAGAACCACCACGGGGATGGAGGTGTCATTATTTTGCCAGCGGCATTCCAGAATGAATTCGTGTACGACAGTCCAAAAGCTACGGCGCCTCCACAACCTGAACTTACCAGTGAGATTTCGACCGCTGTAGGAGTGGATCATGTCGATAAGCTCCCACCGATTTCAGCAGAGTACTGGAGTGAGAAAGGTGGGACTGCAGAGTATATGTGATAGAAAATCTCTTCAATTGATTGCTGTCGCTTACTTTTCTGTAATTTTATTGTCTATACATGAAATGTACGGTTTTACTTGCTTTCCCTATTTTGTTTAAGTGGATTTTGTATGGATGCTTTGGCTAATCATTTGTATAGTTTTCCCCTTTCTGTGAGTGTTCTCCAGTTTTGGTTAGTAATATTTTCGAGTGCTTGTAAACTTGTAGTTCCTTTTTTCGTACAAACGCGTGTGATAAATGGCAAGAGGGGTATATTCAAAGAAATTTTCGAACGTTTTTAATGAATGTGGTGAATTCATTTTAGTCTAGGTCCACTCCGTTGTATGTCAATGGAGAATCGTGTTTCTTAAAACTGCGCTGTGATAATTTCCTATTTTTACTCGACGCGCGTTTTATCAAAAGTTCAATTAGTTCGTTTGAAACAAATACGCATTTTGCCATAAAGGGAGTTAATATGTACCTTACAATTAGTAATGCAAAGTTGTACGTAATGTGAAGAAAAATAAATATATACTATTAATTGAAGCGAAGGATTGCGGTTGATGTGTGACGTTCCACCGGGTGGAAACGCCATTTACTGATTTAGGGTCGGTGGATGCCCACCTCTAATAAGGGCTTACCGCTAGGCAAATGACTCGAACGATATTTAACGTCCTTGGTTTTACACGACTGCATAGTTTACTCGACCTGATTTGTTTCATGTATTAACTGCTCATGCAGTATCGAGATACTACTACTAGATATTGAATTGTGGTGAGGTGTATCATACATAAGACATAAGACAGACATAAGTCCTCTCAACAATGCCTACTAAATTAAAATCCAAAGTAAATACACCAAACGACGATTCACATTTAAATAAATAGCTACATAATATCTCCACCAGTTTACTAATTTGCTTGACATTAAATATAACAAACAACAGTGTAAGACGATTAAACATTAAACTAGTCTTTATCTCTAGTCAAAATGACTTTTCAAAAGAATAACTCGGGCTTATATAATTTCACACGTTGTGTAATGAAATACACAATGTTAGCCCACGAGTTGGCAAAACGAGTCCATGACACGAACATACAGTTCATGACTAACCACATATAACTGCAACCCCTTGAAAAAGTCACAGTAGGAGGGTAATAATGTGATTGTCTCATACCTGAACCAAGTTCATTCCCTCGAGCAAGCTCTTGCACTCCTTGATGAGAGCTACCTTTTTTGTTTCGTCAAATTTTTGAAGTTGCAATGTAAAACTGGTCTGAATCTTTTGTGGGGCTGCAGCCTCCTCCTCTTCCTAAACAGTACAATTTATACACATTAAATGTATACATTATTACCTATCTATACTGGTTGACTCGATTAGTGAAAATGAGAAGTGCATGTGGAATGGATAACTCGCCTCCGCTGGTGCAGCCGCCATGGGGCCAGCAGCAAAAGACATGGCTCCCATCATTGGCGCATCTGGAATATTCAAGGTTTTCTTCAAGAGTTCATTAAGGTCTGCCACTTGAAGGAGCGTGAGCTGAGATATCTCTTCCACAAGTTTCACGATCTGTGGCTCATACGTCTTCGCTCCTCCAATCGGGGGCGACACGGGGAACGGCTCCTCATCGACCTTCTCCAGTGGGGTGGGATGTCGTTTAATTGGCTGAGGAACTGTCGTAGTCCCGGAATAGCTGTTGCATTTTAAAATCAATACAAACAAATTCAAACTGACATGACGCTTAAATTATTGCCTACCGATGAGGTACCAAGTATAAATTTACCAGCTACTAAGGATTGTATGTAACTAATAACACCTCCCATCACGATAGAGTGAGTCAACTCAAGTACGTAATGTGTACTCCTCTAAAAAAATACCTTGCCCGAGGGAGTGAAACGAAAGGCACCCCAGGAGTCTTCACTTTCTTTGCTACCACCACCAGCGACGACACCGGCGAAATCAGTCGAGTTGACAATCCCAGGAACCTGATGTGTCCCATTGTTGTAGTAGAAGTAAATTGAGTCACAATAACAACACCTACAACAACAACATAAATACACAGAATAAAAAATACAACGGGACTTAGTATTTAGTGGACTTGAACCACAGGTTGCGGCTTTTGATTAGGTGCTAGCGAGAAAGACCTGGATTGATGCTTTTCGGTTTCCAGTTGGCGATTACTTCTCAATCAAATTGGAGTGCGCGAATCGATCAACAAATACATAAAAAAAATAGTATTCGAGGAGTTCTTCTCTACCCTGCCGACCCGACCGCCTAATCTTCCTGTGAAAAGCAACCCGATCGATTGATGATGGATTGGATGGGGAAAGCACATGTTGACAAAACAAGCATCTTCACGTTCGCATTCGCCGCAGCTGCGATGATACATTACCTCTCTGCTCTGTGTGCCACATTTGGATGGATGATGGACATACATAATATGGACATATGGACGACAGGGCAGGGAAGGAGTACTGTGCCAGGACACCCCACTTCGATCGTCAACGCATTGGACTCAACTGGGAAAAAGGAATGCGTGCATGTGCATGTCGTCGTAACTGTTTGTTGTTAAAATACAAAAACTTGTGTGCAAATAATTCCCTGTGTCGCTGCCCCTCGATCTGCTGTCTCGTGAATTCGAATTGTATGGAATTTTGGGAAAGAGATTCCTCCAACTAGATGTTGGACACAAAGGGTGACACGAACTGGACAAGCGGCTTGTCATGACTTGTTCATGTCAAGCTTGGTTGAAGGCGCAATCAAACAGATTAATAGTACTTAACTAGTAACTAGTGTTTGCCACGCAGTTGTTATTCCATTGGCGTCATCGTCTGCAGTGTTTGTTGGGAGGCGAGACGGACAGCGATTTGTGATTACTCGGCAAAGCGACTCTCCATCAAGTCATCATGAAGAAAGCCAAATTAGCCGCAGGTTCTTCTGGTTCTGCATCAGCCTCCGTGACAACTCGAGCGCCTGCTCTCACTGTGAGCAGAAAAAGTGGCTTTACAGGGAAGGAGGACCTCCACCACGCTCCTGTTGACGGCATGTCGACGAGCAGCCAGCCCAAGTCGAATCCACCACCCGTTGGACACGGTGGAACGGGCTCACCTTCCGCGAATGCAGCGGCAGCCTTTTTGACCACGGAGCGGTTTGCCAGTATTTTTGTCAAGTCTGCTGAGTTGACCGATGCGGAGAGATTGCGCGAGATTAAACGTGTCAGCCTGTGTCTGAGTACCTTGAGTAGGTCACCGCAACAGTCGATTCACGTGAGTTTGTCATGCCCGTTTTGTTTAGATGTTTGTCATTTTTTTCGTTGGTGGATTGGACACGGTGAGTCTTTCTTCTCGGATTTATTTTATAAATGTGTTAATGTGTAATGTCTCTTTTTTGTTGTAAGGGTTCGGGTATCTCGAACATCCTCAAGAGATTGTACCCACACGTGGACAGGATAGACGATGACACGTGGAACATCTTCGTGCAAGCCATGTTATGTGGGATGGTTCCGAAGTACTGTGGTTCCTGTTTTACCACATTGGAAAAACTGGTGAGCGAGGTGCTCATCCATCGGCCGAACTACGCGATATCAATTGCATCTATGCTGGTCACCAAGTTTGTTCGAACATCGACATCTATAACTCCGATGGTGATGCTGGATGACGGGCCAAGTGTGGTGGAACTCAAATGCTTTGATGTCGCCATCAAGCTCCTGTACAAGATTGTGGAAGCTGTTGGAGTAAAGGCGTAAGTGACGGCTTGCCCTTTCGTCGTATACACTAAAAATAGAACTAGCGTTATCGCTCTGATATCTAACTCTTACTCTTTTTAGACTCTCGCGCCCACTGCTGAATGTTTTTGTATCGAATTATCCCTACGTTCTGAAGCCACCGCTCACTCACTTCTACTACATTCGTAATCTGCTGTCACTCAACAAAATGGTCGCCAGTTCGTTGACGTATAGTGTTCTCTCCGTTGTACTACACAAGTACGAACCAGTAGCAGCGAAGCCACAATTAATTCGGCAGTAGAATTTATATTATTATGAAACTCGATATTAGAGACGGTGTGTAAAGTGTGATTTCTAATGATATTTCAGACTTACACATTTGGACAGTCTCCTTCCCAGAGACATTCTCAGCTCCGATCCGATTCAGTCGGTTGTTCTTCCAAAACGAGAGAAATCGTCACTCCCTGCTGTCGACAATCCGTACATCATTACGGAAGAAGAAGCGGAGGAGTTGGTGGTAGAGCTGGTGAAAGCATATTCCAAAGCGTCCATTGACGTGGATCAGACTCAGCAGATTGCGACGCTCGACGTTTGTGTCTCGTATCTGATATCTTTTCTGTCGAAGGTTCATGAAACAATAAACTTCAACTCCTTGCTCACCATCTTTGAGTCTGACATTCTGCCCACATTCAATACGAACTGCGTCCAGTTCGCCTTCTTCTACCTGATCAACCTGAAGGACGAGTACTCAAACGCGTTTCTAGTGTTTCTCTGGAAAAAGGTGTCGACTCCAAACACTCCTATGGTTATCAAAATCCAGGCGGCCGGGTATATGGCTGGAGTTCTTGCGAGAAGCACTAAAATTGACAGGAGGTAAACCGCCATCATAGACAATGAGAGCAATTTATTTATTGTCAGTTACCGTGTTATCTTCAGTTTTCGATGTGTTGTTGTGGATTGTTTAGAGCACTTCTTCGGTGGATGACTCGTCTCGCTACGTTTGCCCACGAATATTTGGACTCAAGATGTGCTTCGAAGAGCTCACATTGGTCAAACGTCAACATACACGCTCATGGTGCGTTTTATGCAGCCTGTCAAGCAATGTTCTACGTCTTTGCATTTCGTCACTTTGAGCTCGTCTTTGGCCACTTGAATCTGAAGGATGAGGACAAACAGGGCGGTGACAACAAACCCAATCTAACCGCGCTCCCCCCTCCGGGTCCGGGCTCTTTTATATTTTCGTTAAATCTTCAACGACTAATCACGTCGGACCTTAATCCACTCAAAGCTTGCTCCCCGACTGTGGCTAAAGCATTTGTGGCAGCTGCCCACACCTACCAGATATCGTATTGCAAGACCGTTCTTGAGCGAAACAATCGAGCTAACATACGGAACATGGTATTTGACAATATGCGAGATGTGACCAACCCCAGTGACCAGAGGGCTGTAAATCTGATAGTGGAAAGTTTTTTCCCATTTGATCCTCTACCTTTACCCTACTGCAAAATGATCGTGGACGAAGGATTTAGACCCAATGATGGGAATTCGATGGCTTTGTCCGTGGTCGGAGAAGCTTATTCCAATTCCACTTTGGCGAGTAGAACAAGGAATGGGGACAGTCTTTGCGACGACTTGGATTTCGACGGGGAGGATATTGGTGATGACGGGGGTATGCTGTTGGTGTGCGAATAAACTTCTTCGCTGTTTTTTGTGCAGTACTTATTTGCCTTGTACGTAATTTGTTGTTTTGTATTGTCGTGCATATGCATATCTGGTGGAGAGAACGTATGTTATAAACAAGTAAATCTCGTGAAGATGCGTAATATCGTTACGTCAAACTAGCTGTTTCAGCAAGTTTTATTATTTTCATAAAAGAACACGGTACCACTTCCATCACGTAGTAAAACAACATAGTCACTATCACAGATATTCCGCAAAAGCATTTGCACGAGGCAACGATCATTGATATTTATATATAGACATCCAATTAGTTTAGTTGCTTTCGTCAGGTTTGCATGAGCGTATCCATTGCATTTGCTATGCCCAGCTTTTTAGACACATCAAAGTTCACCAATCGCTCGTAAATCTCTTTCAGCGCCTCCCGGTGGCTCTCCATGTAGCACCAAGTCTCCCACATGAGGTTCACGAGGACCTCGTCTCTCGTTTCGTCCAGATCAATGTCAGCACTCATTTCCGGGCTAAATCTGAAGAAAGGGACCCCAATTGATGTGCACCAGGCTCGCGCCCGCTCCACCACTTGTCCCTCGGCTTGTGTGGCCTGGTCAATGAGTAAATTGACAAGTTGTTGAAGTCGGGGCACATTCTTCAGCGCGTCGAAAACCCCGGTGGGCCATGCGATGTCGAGATTTCTCGCGGAGACTTCAGCCCGGGGTGGTTGACCGGTCCCGAGCGACAGAACTATTGACGGAAGCTGCAGATATAGAAACAAAAGTCACAATAAAGATTGGTTACAAGTCGCCAACCAAGTCTACATCTGCATTATTATGTATGCGCTCCAAAGCGTATTCTCGGACGTCTGATGTTGCTATACCCATCAATGTCATCACCGCACTATTAGTCGTGGAGGGAGAATACCATTACAAAACAGTAACATTAACATTGTTACTTATTACTCAATTCGTGTTTGAATTAAAAATCTGTCCAACCTTCCAAGCGTGAGTAGCATTCGTAGCAGCACTACTCTGACTACTTAGCATCACCGATTTGAACTGCACGAGCTCCGCTATAGCATCCAGCGTCGGATTGTTTGAAATCAAGCCCCCGTCAATGAACACATCATTGTCCAGTGTGAAGTACGAGGGAGCAGCTCCAGTCACCTTTGCCGTTTCCCAAACGTATGTATCTTCCGGATCTTGGATGTGGTCCTCTGGCTGACCGACAAGCGTGCCCGGAGACATATAGTTGCGAAAAATGTAGAGGTCGAGGGGCGTTCGATTCGCCAAGCTGGTCATGATCATTACCCTAACATAACAGTCATCTGTTCGTTAGTCACAACCAGATTTCGCCGCTTCTCATTATACAAAAGATTTTAGCGGGACACAAAGTCGACAGGGACCAGGTCCCTATTGATTTTGTGTCCCGCTAAAATCCGAACCCAGTACCTAGGCTTTTGAATACTGCTCATCCTCCTCTCTGGCCCAAACTCCTTCTTCAAAAAATCTTCCATTCTCTTGGCACTGTACGGCCTGTCTCCGGTAAATACTTTGTCCTTCAATTTTATGTACAGGCACTGCGTCTCCAAAACGGATTTTCCACATGCGAGTGCTAGTGCAACAATGCCACCAGTTGATGTACCAGCCACCCAGTCAAAAAAAGTGATGATAGGTTCACCTCCTCCGGAAATGTTGCAAAATTGCTGAAATAAGCGAAACGTGTCCTTGTTATGTCTGTGAATACGTATACAGTGCCATACGCTGATAATTTGTGTGTTGCGAATACAGTGATATATTTATCACCTGTTCAATGAAGAACAACATCTGCGTGAGAACAAGCCCTCGAATTCCGCCTCCATCCAAGGACAACAATCTCCCACCCACTACGGGCACTGTTTCAGCACCACCAGTGTGCGCGATACCTTCGTAACTCTCCTTGAAAATGCTCAACCCTCTCATCGCTTCATGAACAAGACCATCCACCCCATTCTGCCGTTCTTCTGTTGTTGCACCATCCTTCGTAATCTTCCATCCGTGAGGCACCTTTCCATTCTCCTTGCCACCTGCCTTGCAACCTTCTCCACATCCTCCAGGCACACCAGGGCAGCACCGTTTCGCCCCAGCAGCTGCCAAAGCGTGAAGGGCTTCTTGCTTCAAAGAATTGTTCCCGGTAAATCGACACACTACAATATGCCTTGGGGTGTGTCCAAACCCGTCCTTCATTTCCAAGTCAGCTCCAAACACGATAAGCGCCTTAATACTGAGTACATCACCTCTGAATGCTGCTATATGAAGCGGGCTCGCGTTGACGTGAGGACCCCAATTTACGACGAGATTGGGATAAGCTCTGCTCGCAAGAAGATGGAGCGTCGACTCAAAGTAAGACTCCAGCACCGCCTTGTGCAGGGGTGACAGACCCTTGTTATCTACAATGTTGGGATCGGAGCCCAGTTCCAGGAGATGCGCCAGTAACTTGGGCTTGCTGGTTGCCAAATGCAAGGGAGTGTTTCCGGTGGACATAACACGGAGGTCGAGCAGACTTTCTGGACAACTTCCTGTCGACAAGTCTTCACAGGCAGAGGTGATTTCCTACATCAGAGGTGAACAAACCGACAGCTAAATTACGTACAAACTGGGCAGAGAACAATTTCAACACTGATGCTATTCGTGTTTACGTAACAACTGCCAGAGACTGCTTCGCATGGGATTAAAAAAACTGATCAGGTTATATAATATTTATATATACTTTCTGTGTTACTCTCTGACTATTAGTTTCGCAGTTCCCCACTTGAAAATCTCTTGCTTCGGGACATAAATCACTTGTTCGTACCAACTCGTCGATCATATCCATCATCAACTACATTACATCCGCATTAAATTCGGAATTAGGAGCTGAGAATTATAATTTACCACATATTCATTGAATAAAAACGGTCTGCGGATGAAACAGTTTGTCATCTTACCTCGACCACTTCAACATTCGAAAGTTCACACGCGATATGAATAGGGGCTAGTCCTTCGTTGTTAGCCTCTTGGAATAAATCGAGAAGCCTCCTCTTCGTACTGGCAGCCTGCATCTGGTTCATCAGCTTTTCCCTGAGCAGTCTCAGAATAGCAACAGCGGCACCCTTGTCCTTGCAAACTGCAGCTAAGTGAATGATTGTATTTCCCTTGAAATCTTGGTAGTCGTACACTCTGGTGAGCACTCGACTATTCTCAGAGATTACTCGAAAGGCTTCCAATCTCCCGTGAACAACGGCGACATGAAGCGGCGTGTGAAGCAGAGTCGGCTCCTGCTCCTCCAATTTCGCTCTAAAGATTGCTGATTGTAGTTGCTCAGTCATGTTAAGTGCTGCCGCAACGTGGACTGCGGAGTAGGACTCGTGCTTTTCAGTAATCTTCACAATCCTCTCGATTGTCTGCCTTTCCAGTGGCGACGACGACGCTTTTACTAGATCCGGAAAAATTTGTTTATAAATGATGTACATCCGAGAAGCCTCGGACTCGGAATCAGTTCGATACACAGAGTACATTTTCTCCGTGGATGACGAGGCGTTTGTGCCGTGCAGAATGATGTTATAGAGGGCAAAGTTCGCCGCACTCGCATCCTTGCAGGGCCCATGCCATATGAGGTCTCCACAGCGTGCGACGATGGGGTACAACGACGCGATCTGTAGACATAATCGACTCGTAAACATGAAAGTTTCAACAAGTAATTGATTTTTCTTCAAGGGTTAGTTAATACTCACTTCGTTGACTGTAGCTCTTCCAGAATATTCAACAATTTGACAAGACGGACTTTGACGATCCCCAGCGTCGACTGTACCTACACTTCGAAAGCTCAAAAAGGAGCGACCGGAGGAAACTCCGGCTGATGTCCCACTCGACCCTGAAGGAGAGGCACTGTTCATAGCGTTCTCCAACACACTGCTAGCCACACGGGTGAAAAACCCAGAAAATCCAGAATTGCTCATCTCGGTTCTAATTTCCCAGCCGCTATTAAACACCACTACCGGTTGAGTTTTACCCTTGGTGTCATAAACCACTTGCACACCAACCGTTGTACTTCACTGCCAGTTAGCTTGAACCGTAGGTGTGCGGTGTGCAATGCAAAACCTAATCAAAATGTCACTACCTTCACACTTGCACACCAGTGCGCAGTGGTAAAACTCAGCCGCACTACCTCCCAATTTGCCTAAACACTTGACAGTTGGTCACCTTAGCTCAGTTCAGATCTGCTAAAGAAATACTAGCACAAATCAAATGAAATTGTCATCCTGAATTATCCAAAAGTACGCAAATTCAAGAGGGGACTATGAGGATTTGTTCAGGTTTTTGCTGTGATTTGTTTACAGATGCTTTAGCTCTAACCCTTACACAGAATTCACCGCGGGCACACGCACACCATTGGCTCTCCATCTCACGTGTTATTTTTATGTAAACATGAGTAATACCC
>JAHZMW010003506.1:0-28361 GCA_027743745.1 Alloscopus bannaensis | reverse complement strand
ACCTTTGTTTTGTTCATGGATTAATGAAATATGCTTATTCAACGGAAAAATTCCGTTGGATGGTTTCCGTTTTCCGTTCCGTTGAAGTTTGAAATTTTCCGTTTCCGTTCCGTTGGACTTGAGATATTTCCGATTCCGTTTCCGTCGACGGAACGGAAAAAACGGAAAACGGGACGGAAATTTTCCGTCGGCTTCAACGGATTGACACTCTAAATGGAATGTTCGCAAGAGATCGGCATTCAGTTTTTTAGACTAAGACTCGGCTTGATTTCCAAATGGGTCTGCTTTCAATTTTGAAGTTAGAGAGTCAAGGTTGCGTAGATGTGTTTATAGTGATTACTCAAGTTGACCAAGGAAAAATTTGGCATTTAGACGCTGCAGGATATATTAGATGTCGTGCTTAACAGTTAAATCAATATGTGAACCGGATTAGTTTTAGCTTAACCAAATACCCGGATCCCGTCGACCTGAAGGTCATCTTGAGCACTCATCCGTTAAATTGCGCGACTAAACCAAACAATGCGAGCTTTAGGTTACTGTTGCTTTGAAATGGCCAGAATCTCTCAACCGTAGTGACCTAATCTTTAATTTGGATCTCATTCTACAGAAAATGATTATATTCATGATTCATGAGTGTTTGCACACATGTAGAGATTGGGATGACTATTGCGAAATTACCTTTGCGAGTCCGTATGTTGATAGACGAGACTCGCTTGCTTAGGTTCTACTAATGATAAAGCCTGCATTTTGAAATACCTCCGGGCTTTACTAAAAGGAGTCTAAAATTTCCGGACATTTAGAGGATTGACTTCAAAATGCTTTCTAAAACATTAATGCTTCGACCAGGGGCATTCTGGTGGAAAATGCTCTGCTACCATTCATTCGAGACGACTCATTTCACAAGTCCCTAATACTCATTTATTCTATATTCCGTGTTGTGCAGGGTGAGCGAAAGAGGTCCGTCGCTAGTCGACAATTTATTAGCGCGTATGGAACAGTACGCCAACAACTTAGAGGCACTCGTCCAGGAAAGAACGGCCGACTACTTGGAAGAGAAGAGGAAATGTGAAGAAGTCCTGTATCAGTTGTTGCCAAAGTAAGTGCAAAAAATTAAGCTGCTTTCATTGTTTTAATGCTTAGCCGATACGCTGAAGTAAATTGGAAGATGAATTTGCCACATTAAAATGATTGTATTTTCTTTCCCGAGGAGGGATTTTGAAATTGGGATGATGAAAATGAAATATTTCTATTATTTTTATACGTAGATCCGTTGCAAGTACCTTGATAGCCGGACAAACAGTAAATCCAGAGACATTCGATAGCGTCACAATATATTTTTCTGATATTGTTGGATTTACGGCTCTCTCCGCTCAGAGTAACCCGATGGAGGTCAGCGAATTATTGCTTATCAACTCATTGTGTAACAAGTAATCTTTGGAACTGGTGGTGTAATCATGCTCAAATTGTTGTTGTGTGCAGGTGGTCACCCTACTTAATGATCTCTACACATGCTTTGATTCCATAATAGAGAACTTTGATGTGTACAAGGTGAGCATTTTTTTTTTTTGCAGAAGTCAGTTTTTCAAAAATGTTTCACGAAAATCAGAGTTGAGTGGGTCTTGGTTCGTTCTATTCGCAGGTAGAAACGATTGGGGATGCGTACATGGTCGTGTCAGGACTTCCCATGAGAAACGGGATATCACACGCCCGAGAAATTGCTCGTATGGCTCTTGCTCTCCTGGAAGCCGTCCGTAAGTTTAGCATTCGTCACAGACCCACGGAGCAGCTTAAATTACGAATCGGCATGCACACGGGTAAGGAACAGGGATTCCAAGGATTTGTATAACAAAGTAAAGCATGTTTTGTAATCTGTTGGAAATAAATTGCAGGTTCTGTTTGTGCCGGTGTCGTTGGTCAAAAAATGCCACGCTATTGTTTGTTCGGTGACACGGTTAACACAGCGTCTAGAATGGAATCTAACGGTGAAGGTATGTGTGTTTTTCTTCTGCTAGTCAACTCTTTATGCTGTTTGCACACGTTTGGGCTAAAGCCAGTTTTTGATGACTTTATTTATTTCCTGCCTTCAACAGCTCTGCAAATCCATGTGAGCTCAGATACAAAGAAAGCGCTTGACTACTTTCAAACTTTCATCTTGGAACTGAGAGGAGAAGTGGAGATGAAGGTAAGACGTTACATGCAAAAAAAACTAATTACCTGGGTAATCTTTGTTCTCTTTTTTTAAAATTCTTCATTTGATAATTTACTTTGAATTACAGGGCAAGGGGAAAATGACGACGTACTGGCTACTCGGAGAGGATCTCGACCGAAAGCGTAAAGAAACAGGGGACATAATAAGTTCAAGCAATATCGACGACATCACCCTCACTACGAACCACACAGGGAATGCAACGTCAACAACGCCGCTTACTTCTCCTGTCCTCGCCTCCGGGAGTAATGCTCCTGCCACGAGCACACTTACCACAACCACGGCGTGCACCGGCCCTGACAATAATTGCTCCAGAGATATGAGTTCGTTCTTCGACAAAGACATTCCCAACTCGATCATAATCGATCACAACAAGCGAGGCTCGAAGGAGCACGGCGACTCGAACAATATCTCACAAAGCCTCACCACCAGTTTAATTGAGGCATGAGGCATCCCGAACAACTATAGGTACTAACGAATTTATGGAGCGCTATTTTGATGAGTATTACAATTAACGGTAAATTGGGAAATTGGCTTTCCCAACATTCAACAGAATGTTGCAACTCACGAAAAAACTTGTATTTCCATGACTTGACTTTCATTTAGAGGAGCAAGAAATTCACACAACTTTACAACGCAACCAACTTCGATGTCATGAAGGGTTATGAGTTAGTTGAACTTTGTTCTCGTACCAGTATAATATGTATAGGCATGTCATATGAAAAAAGTTCTGTGTACGTTTTTTTACCAGATAAAGCTAGTAGACAAGTATTGTGCACTAATTTCAGATAAGTTTCCTAACTTTTGCAGTTGCTCTGCATACTATTGTAGTGACAAACAAAGAAGTATGTTATCATAATAGAAATGATCTACTTTGACCATTTTAATCCTGCACCTACGACAAAATGTCATGTATAGTTGCACCAAAAGTACTTTGTTCTCCTTCGCCTTACTGTTAATCTCACTTCGTTTTTGATGACAATCGCTGCTTTCGGTTTATTTTTGAAAGTGTTAGTTATACTTTAAAAGAAGAAAATCTTCGTTTTCATGCGGTATGAGAGAGTGACGCAATGGAACAAGGTAACATTTTGACGGAGGTCAAAGAAAATGTTTCGTTTTAATGTAAGTGATTTGAGTGAATGTATCTGTGATGAGTACGTACCAGTATATAAATGTACACCGATCCTATCGCGATTGTGTTGAAGTTCATAGCTTGGAATACCTATAGGTAGTAACTTGTATGGTAGAAGGTAGCTACCTAAAATACAAATTAATGTAAAGTATAATGCTTTCGCGAGAATACTTTGTCTTGTACTTGGGTAACGAGGAGAACGCTGCGACGTACTAAATGTAAATAAAGAAGTTACACCCGGTCATTATATGTGTATGATTTTGATGAATAATAAAAGAAAAATAACTATTCTATGTACCTAAGTAAATTAATTTTTCCTGAGTTTTACTCAGCACTTGTGCGCCTCAATGAATCCGGTCTTAAGGGCAACAAATTGCATTTCAAAAATAGTTGGATAGACAGTTTTATTCCGGCATTGTACATCTTGCCGTAGAGGAAAGTGTATACGTCAGTTATAGACACACATTGAATTTTCGTGAAAAATCCTAAACCTTAGTAGAGCCCTCGGTCCAGGTGCTCGTATCAAGAGCTGCGATTGTGTGACATAATAACTATTGTATCCAAACAGGCTTGCTACTCTGGTCGGGTACACAGCCTAAAAAACTACCAGATTTATCATGTACACGTTCACTGAGAAAAGGTTTATAAACAGAGAAACTGACGCTTTCACACACATTCTCGTCGATACAAAAATGGTATGATTGTTTTGCAATCATTTTGAGTCGTGCCAATAGTAATTCACAGCACATCAAATCTATTCACTTCATCAAAACTTCAAATCCTTAATGGCTTGAGGGAGGTCGGGAAGCTTAATATCTTTAATTTGTTGTGATAAATTCATGTTCATATTCTTCACCGCGGAGACCGCTCTCGCAGGGGCTGCCGCTAGCCCAGCCTATGCAACAACATACAGTTACGTGTTTTAGCGTCACCAACAACACTTACAGGCGATTCACCAATTTCCATTAATCGTAACGAAATTAGAATTCTTATTTCACTGGTATCAGTACAAACCTCTTGTCTTTCCAGTTTATTTTGCTCGTCGATTCGCGAGAAAATCTCCGTCATATTGGTCTCCAGTACCATTCCACCCATAACTAATTCATTGAGGATATAGTGAACCTGGAAAACACGAATCATGATCATCATCACCTCATTTCATTCACACCACACAAGCCGCGAAATTACGTATTGCTACTGAAATTATTGTCACTTACCTTATCAACATGAAAAATTAGGTCGAGTTCGCAAACGTTCTCAAAACACTTGTCGAGCGTTTCCACAAAGACCTGTATCAGGTCGAGGATGCCAAGCTCTGATTCCGAGGAGTCCACACAAAACACAAAGTACAGAGTGGCATAATGTCGGTATATAAGTTTGTAATCTGCACCACCTATCAAACTAAAATATTGCATCATGTCAGTCATCGTCCACCGATTTAATTATGACTCTTATTACAAAAATCTCAGCGCTAATTTCTATCAAACTATTACCTTCCACCTTCCAGGAAATTGCACACGTTATCATCACGTTTTGACACCAAGTGGAATGTCTCCTTGATTATCTGCTGCTGCATTTCTTCAGTCTGCAAAATAAAACACTTTTTTAAAAATATGCACGTGCCATAGTTAGTAGCATTTGAACTAAAAATAAAAATCAATTCTGGAAACAAGCAATTTCAAATCGAATAAACTTACAATATATGTGTAGAATTTGCTAAGTCGTGGCTTCCCATGGTTATTAAAGACCAATATCGCTTTGATCATTTTCGTCAAATTAGAGAGGAAGTATTATTGTCGTCTTTAGCAGTCAGATACACACTTCAGTATCTGCACAAAGGAGAAATCGCAGTCCGCAGCACGTGCCGAGTAGTTGTAAACTTTAATCACAAAAATCACATTGACACTGGAACCACCTCGTCGTCGTGAAACTGGATGAAACCGAGGTGTTATCCAGAGACAACTCACGCTTATCAAATATTCTCCTCAATATTATGACAATACAAAAGGGCGAGATTGACTCTAAACTTAGGGGAAAGCTACCAATCTACATGAGCAATCAGACGCAGGACACCACCTCGTCAACCTTGTCAAAACAAAGGAAATAATGAAGGGATAATAATCGTTGTTAACTTTCTTCTCACATTTGCATGAGAATAGCGAACAAATTGTGGAGTGATTAGGCGGAGTTTGGCGAGTAGCACGTTCCACATTTAAATGAACTTTGTATTAAACGAAGGAAATGACGATGGGATATAAATATGACTACTTCAACATTACAATGTACATATTATACTGTCTCTACAAGGAGAGGAACAAGTTGCACACTTGACTGACTTGATTTTTCGACAGCTGGCTGTCTGTCTGTGTGTCGTCACACAACACAATCCAACTCTTGAAAGTGATTTGGGAAAGCTTTAGCGCTCCTCGTGAGTCAAAATACTGTGTGTGGCAGGAGATAGACTTTTTCCTGTGAAGAGCAGCAGATACTACACCAAGAACGCTTTTCCTGAGTGGATATGGCCAGACCAACCTTATGCAAATGTTTTTCCTTATGCAAACTTATAACTTATGAAATTTTGGGATTTGAGAACATTCGCCAAGCCATGAAAATTTGCAAAACCGAAGAAATGATTTATTTCGCTATGAGGCAGTAGTACTTCAAATTGAATGAAATACATGCCAGAAGTGAAAATGTTTGAGTTTTTTTCAATTAATTGAAAGAGCGTCTCCAATAAAAACTTTGTTCATTCATAGATGTATACCTTGTACAGGTTGAACGATCCTTAAACAACGATAATAATAATTAGCGTAGTCTAACAACTCTGTAGATAATGTATTTGATTAATATTGTAGATGACTGAGGTTTTTGTCGAAAGAATCAGTTGCAAATATAATTCGATACACTAATTAACAGAGAAGGCACATCGTTGGTAAGTAAATATTAAATATTTAGTGGATTACACATGGGTTCCTGGTATAACTAGTGACTGCGCAACTCAATTATGACACGATCAACAAGTTTGTAGGGGACAACCTTGTACAAAAAGTGTTAACTATTGATACTCTATCCCTTTGGTTAGATTTGTATGTACACGTGTATTTTACCTGTTTTCGGATTATATTATAATGTTTGGATAATTTCAGCCTCAATTACAATGGATATTATGGCTACTATATGGAGAAAAGGGGTTTCTTAAAATTATTTTGAGTGTTAGCATGATGAGGTTCTCGCGGTGATTGTTTAACGTTTAACCGAAGGTATTAGGACAGTTACAATTACAACTGAGAACACTGTGAACCATGATAGTACAGTATAGTTATATACCACAGTAGCAATTCGTAGTGTACGGTTTAACTGCTCCCTTCATTTGATGGCATTGCATTGGTCAGTAATACTCTAGACTGTTTCACATTCTTATTAATAGTCATTATCGTAGGAAAGTCGTGGGTTCTATTCCTTAGTAATGATAATCTATACTGACTACTGATTAGCGTTAATTTATTACTACATGCATTGTTTGTATCATTAGATTATAGTGTTTATATACTGTACGTATAATATACTTTTGCACGAGGTAGAACGGGTGTAGGGGTATTGGATATTTGTAGTTTTCATGATTGCTTATGTTCCAGGATGTAAAACAGTGGACACCAACTGCTTCATGCTCGCACCAACGTCGAAGCAAAGCTTCTTGATTTTTTGCAAAAACATTTGTGATGGATGTCGGTTGCTTCCATCGACCGAGTCTTTGAGATAAGGCACTTCACACTTCATCCTCAAAACCTGAAGGAGGACGTGCTCCAAACTGTGCTTCATTTCTACACTGCAACCAGTCTCCTACAAACAGTAAACGATTCGCATCAAATCTTAATACATACCACTTAATTTTCTCTCACTTAATAAAAATCGCAATCGGGTGTACCTTTAGTAGCAGGGACGTTGCCATTTCATGAGCTTCTAGATATATTTTGTTTGACGTCTGCGATAAATTAGATAGGTCATTTGTGTTGGCTTGTTCAAGTAGAACTTTGATCAGATCCACAATCCGCTTCGTCGTGCCCTGAATGAGTTCGTATTTCTCGGCGTCGTGGTGACCTTTCTCTAGGGATGCTTCTGTTGTACATGAGCGTATGGGAACCATTGCTTCCTACATATAATTAAATGAACTTACGAAATAATCCTAAATTTAAAAATTTTGCAAAGAAATCATTATTTCCTGTTGTCGTCCGGGACCACTCACATCATAACGATTTGACCCTGATTCACACATGGAAGACGGCCTCGTCGATTTTAGGCGGCCGTTGGTAAACGCGACATGGGAGCCGCGACTAACACCTCCGTTGCATCCATTGGAAAGAGATCCATTGGGATAGTAGGCAGGAAGATCGGGCCGACTCAGTGAACCCGTCTTCAGATCAACTGACTCGTGAATGGCTGCAAAAATCTGCGCATTTTTAAGGAGAATAAAGGATGAATTTACTTACAATGTTAGTGGTACAATTTTGAAACTGAAGGATTGATAAGTAGGTGTATTCAACTCACCATATTCTTCATAATGGATACTTCTTGTCTTAAACTTTGATTCTCTTCACGCAGTTCTTTAATTCTAGATTCAAATTCTGAGATTTTTGCTCCAACACTGGACACGTTACTAGGCTCAGCAACTTCACAACTTGACGATGACACCGGTTTCACAATGCTACTGCTCAAAGCAGGCTCCTCAAAGGTGGTTCTCTACAATAATGAATTGCAAGTCAACAAGTCTTATTAACTCAATATTATGGAAACCTACACAAGTGTTGTCACATTTGGTAGCCGACCTGCTGTGCGAGTATCGTTTGTTGCTCTGCCAGTACTAAATCCTCGTCTGACGCAACGCTGTCGTACAGAGGATAGTCATCATCGTCAGTAACATTGTTTTCTCCTGCAGGTTTTCCACTGCTGGCTTGATTCTTCTCGTCATGAAGGAAAATATCCTTGTCCAGCTCAATCTCCGTTCTTCCATTACAATGTCTCCGCTTACATTCCATTAACACTAATGTAATTAAGGCACAAAACTCGTCGTTCGACAACCTCGCGAATTTCTGTCTCGTTTGGTTGCGGACGGATGAGTAGTTGGGATTCACGGGTAGAAAGGCAATTGAGAGTTTGGTGAAGTCCGTCGGTGATCTCGAAGTCGCAGAAACGTCTAATTTTAAAAAAAAATCATCGTTCTTTCCACATATTTGAGTAATCATAAAATTTACTTTTGAGATATCTAATCTTTATAAGAAATGACTTACATTTTTCCAATTGACGGCGATCAACTTCGTCGAAAAGGTCAGATGCCAGTTGCTCTACTACGTTGGCTGGTAGCTGTAGTGAACAAGGAAAAAAAATTAACTACAGTTTCCACACAAAAACATTGGAACCAATTATTGTAATTATAGCTACTAACATTCTTGAGAGCTTCCTCCTGCTTCGAATTGTTAACGCGAATGGACGGGATGAGTATATGCTTGGCGGACGAGTGATCCGGGCTGTCGTTACAAACAAAAAATGACAGTTGGTCCGTGAGAAAATATCGAAGTTCCATGATTCGTTGAGCTAATTCCTTATGTCCGGCAGCCCTAGCGGATCATCAAATCAATTACAATGATTTTAAGCATTCCTCTAATGGGTACAAATTATTCGTTAAAGTTATTAAACGCATATCATATGCATACATGGCGTGTTCAACAGGTGTCTGACCCAAATAGTCGGCAGCATCCATGTGAGCTCCATGTAGAAAGAGGAGCTCTATCTGGAGTGCTTGCCCATTTCTAGCAGCAACATGCATTGGAGTGGTTCCCTTTTCCTGGACAAAGTCAGCAGTTAGATTGTTTATTATTTTTTAAATATAAACTTCTACAAACGCCAAGACGAGTTTTATCGAGTCATTCTTTACCGGGTGAAAGTAGTTGGGATCCGCCCCCGACGCCAATAGTCGTAACGTAGTGTCCAAGGCTCCGGTGCGAACAGTCGAATGCAATTCCTGATGCCTCACATCAAACGGGTCGGACGTCGGGCGAAAAACGAACTGATGCAGAAAGTGCTTGGTATGAATGAATTTCCTCTTCACTCTACAACGCGGTTAACCAGGATTTCAAAGTGAGTATTCCATCAGTTTAAATGAAGTTTACGTATAAACGATTAAATGGAAGTTGTATGAATCTGAGCAATTATATGAACTAACTCCAACGAGTCGGTTGGACTTGGTTTCTTCAAACTGGCATCAGACGACTTGCTAGGACTGAGGAGTAAATGTTCCCACACATGGTTTCCAGGACCGGCGGCTAATGTCATTACCATCTACGGAGAAGTCGTACACAACAAAGGGAATAGTTAGTTATTCAGAACTCTGAATACAAATCCATTTAACTGTAATCGAGACAGCCATACACTCCGTAATGTCGGCTTCCATCCTGCGTCCTTCAAAAATTTTACTCGAGAATACTGCGGTCCCAAGCTTCGGTGAATGAAACTGCAATCCTTGCACAGTAGAATTCCCCTGTTCAGCGAAGCCCATTGTGGATCTACAAAAGAAAAATTAGCCGAATTTTTAAATTACAAGAATATCTGTCAATCCACCTCAACTTAAATAATCTTTCACTCTTTGATATGCAAGCTGAATTTACCTGGCGCAGAGCAATCTCCACAAGCATTTGGCACAGAACTATTAGCCTTCAAGTCACCCATTGTCTCATGAGGAAATAATTGAGTTTACACATCAGTGTTCCCGTGCTCTATCAAGTAAATATCGATACTTTTACTCAAGCAATCACAAAGTGCGACCCGGCGGTATGTTCTCTCATCATTTATTGTAAAATCGCATGTGCTGCGAGCCAGTCACCAGTCCATAATTTATCCTCAAATATCGACCGAAATTAGACTAAACACAATACACATTATTATATCTCATAAATACATAAAGCCGTAATTTATCTTACATCTTATCGAGTTCATGTATGCACTTGTGTCAGTCGACGGTGATGCGGATGATGTCGTCATTCTCTCCTCATTGCTTCATGCACACACGCTCCATATAGCGTCGTCACATTATTTTATTGCACGTACAGCCTTTTTACAACCATTTTAGCCAACCACTTCCGTCCATCAATCCCACAAATCAGAAACTTTTATGGAAAATTCTCTCTCTCTCTCTCCTCACAAACATTCCCCAAAAAAGCCAATAATACAAGAAAGTAACACGAAAAACCTCTTTCTGATTGCTTTATAGCTGACTAGCTCAGTAAAAACTATAATATGATTGTCCCCCACAAAAACAGAACGCTTAAAACGCAAGTTTCTGCACAACCCAAAGAAATGAGTTACACACGACTATTGCAAGGCCGTTTTGGCAACTGATTCGATCTTTTTAAAAAAGATGATAACAGATAGGAGCCTAATATAATATGTGGGAAAACGATGTGTGCGAGAATCATACATAGTACACTTGTATACCAAACACACATTCAACGTATTATTATTCGAGTAACCAAAATAAGAGTTCTCTCAACTCTCTTTATTGCTGTAAATAAAGCACAACGTTGTGACTTACGATGAGGATTATCATCATCATCTTCGCATCCTCTCAGTCTCTCTAGAGTCTTTCGACTTTCGAGTGAAGTGGTAAACAGAGAACATGATTACAAACTCATACATACTAGCACGTTGAAATTCATTCATCCATTTGAACATCACAGAGAGGCATCTCGTCATTCTCGTCCTCTCTGGCTCACCATGTGAATTCTTAAGAATTCATCATCATTCACACAAGAGAAGAGTTTTAGTGGGCAGGTTTTAAAAGCATCATCATCCGAACACTACACGTATTATCCAAATGCATATATCCAAAGCGAGAACACATCATTCAACATTTAGCTGTAGATTGCATGTATTTAACCCGAAAAAAAAGCTCAAATCATAGTATATGTTTGAGTCTCTGTACTAGGAACATGTACAAAGATACATTTTTTGGGTGATGCATGCGTGAAACTTTTCGATGTCATGAAGCGTTATTGTGTACTTTGTAATATATTTTCGTGTACAGGAGATGCCTGTGAATGATGGGATAATGTAGATGTAGGTACAACGAGGATTTTCAGTTGCAATCCTTTCGTCTGTCATTACTAAAATATACGTGTACTGCACGAAGAGAACTGGTTGCATGCTCAATGTGTGTTTGTTGATATAATGCACATGTTCGACGCGTTACTTGATTTTCTTGACCCAAACTTATTTCGAGGCTCACTGGTCACTGGAAAAAACACGGACACAAACATGTGTCCGTGTTTTTTAAAGAAATGCTGAGAAAATTTGCTTTGTTAGAAATGTAGACACATTTAGGACCACACACAGGAAGGAGTACGGCAAAGAGAGTTGACGAGAATGACTAATTTTACAGAAGAGGCGACCTAAGGCGGACTACCTACTGGAAAAAAAAGCATTTAAAACTTGAGGGAAAGCCTATGCAAAATTTGTAGACTTGTGCAAATGTATTTACAACCATGAGATGAGCCGATAGAGATGAATTAATGTACGAATTTCGTACTACGAGAATACCTATGCATAATAATATGCAAAATATTATTTTGTGGTATGGAACAGAGGGATGGATCTCCGCTTTGTTCAGATGTATATTATGATTTCTGCGTGATGCAGTTGAGAGTGAGACGATCAGAATCTGTTTGAAATAGTAAAGTGATTAGCTTTTCTCAATATATCATATTCTCACGCACTTTTTTAAACCTCATTATACCAACGCAACAAAAACGTGTACACTTGTGTTGCGATAAAGCGTGAATTATGAGATGCGAGGAAGTTTGGGATAAGGTGCGAGGATAGCTATCCTATCGATAGGCTGTTCCTCGTCCATATTATGAATGGAATGAAAAATATGGAAAGCATGAAAAGAGCATCGTATGGGAAAAACTATGCGAAAACCACGTTTACCACCAGTAGATAATAGTTATGCTGAGAATTGGTCAGAAAATGTTAGTTTTTTAACCACACCTGTTGGAAATGGTAATTATAAAAGTGCAAACCGATGCGATCGCTGGTACTTATTACGAGCACTTAAATACAGCGTCCGTGTAATTTTTCCATAGTTCCAGAGAAGTTTAAAAAGCATGTCAAACATTTTGAAAACTCATATTATGTAAATGGCTCTTTAATCCGCTTTGGAGTAAATTGACTCACCTTATCATCATGATGTTCATGCTTCATTCTTTATCTAAATCCTTTGAGATCCAAAGCCGACTCCCCATTTCATCCTATTTGCTCGTGTATACACTACATGTCGTGTATGTAGGTACACTAGTCCAATGTGGATTTTGCTATTGAAATACATTTTTGGCTTACGTTCACACATTGTCGACTCGTTGGAGTTCGCAGACAAAAGACGAGACACATCATATGGCTGAATTTGTTTGTTGGCTTCATGACGGAATTGAGACGTCTAAAGTGTGTAGTGTGGGTGGTCCTTTACCCCTGAGAGGTTGACTAGCTGGCTCTTTACAATCAAAATCGAGAGAGGACACAATAATTGGTGGATTCACTGCGTGTGGACACGTGTTTGTAGTAAATGATGACATGGAGTTGACCCACAAAGACGTCAAAAGGAAGTAGGAACGTTGACAAGATTTTCTCACGCAGCAACTCAATTATCTAAACAGGAGAGGTAAAGATGAGTTTTGTTACAAATTGTGACTCAAAACGCTTTCAGCTTATGGATGCAAGTTAATATGTATTTTTTGTGGTGACAGGTTGGCTCGAGTACAAATCATTGTTGTTATCGGTGGAAAAGTGAAAAGCGGGATCCAGGTCTTTTGGCGTTTATCATGAAGATAAACGAGAAAAACCTCGCCGCGTTCGCCACCTCACAGACTCAAGTGGACAAGGCAGGCTACCTCATGAAGAAGGGGGATGGAAACAAGAGCTTCGCCAAGCTCTGTCAAGGTAAGGTTTTCAGGTCCTTTAAGAATTGTTGACTGTCAGGGTTTTGCACGGAGTGCCAGTTTTGATGTTTACACTTTTGTGTGGAATTAATTAGCTGACACCGCCGAAGACCCGAAGTTTGCTTCTTCCGGAAATTTATTTGGAAATCCCAGCTCTGAAGCCAGTGCCGGACCCACTCCGCCTCCTCGAGTGAAATATGCGAAGGAACAGAAACCGGTGAGGAAGAGAGCTACGTTTGTCGCCCTTCATCAGCAGTACGGACAGAAAATTATGGCTGACCAGGAAAGGCGATGGGCACACCAGTCTTCTAATTAGTGCCCTGTCTTTTTTGTGGATGCTCAATAATTTTACAAGAATTTGCTCATCATGGCGTCAAGTATCCTAGGACTTCAAGATGGAGCATGGCGGTGCAACGAGGCTGTGAAATTCCAAAAAAAAAACAATTCCTTTTCTTTTACATGCGACTCACTACGCAACAATGCTTGTTTAAGCACACATATCACAAGTGGATTCGGCGGAGTGAATGTTCTTATCTCGTTGAGGAGGGGACGAAGGAGGAAGTGCGGAGCGTCAGCAAGAAATACCTGAGTCGGTAGCTGCAGCAGGACCAGAACCAATAAAATGTTGAAAGGAGGCGGACACAATCGTCTGATTCGATGTAGGTGCAGGCATTCACCCAGTCCTTCAAAATCATTAATTATTGTATAAATAAGGATTAAGACATTAGTATTAGCCACACGGCAACGGCAACTTATAGATTTCTTATGTATGATATGACACTGTGTTTGCCGTGTCGACCTTGTAAATATTTAGGTGTTAATGAGGAGCGTTGTAGTATACGCAGTTATTTTTAATTATGTACAAATACAGGGAGGCAGGTAGCACAGTGATGTTAGAAATATAGCGCAAGGTCATTAGCACAAAGATTCTAATGCTTCAACAATTGAACCTAAAAGAGCCAGTTAAGAACACAAAATCTTCGATGTCATCCGTTGAATCGGTATGAAAAGAATACAAACTGAAGAGTTCTTGTCAGCATCAAATCTCACTTTTATATGTATATCTATATGATTTTATATTTTTCCTTTACATACAAATTTCTTATGGGTTTTGTATTTGTGTACCTCTAATTTAAATATTAACACAAGGTTTTCAAAATTTCAGCATACTGAATGAGAAGTATGTTAATTGTGAATTTTGAAGTGTTTATTGAGACCTGTACGCTGACATGATGCAGTAGATCTCTGTAGAATTCCAAGTTAAAATTTTGTTGACAATTGTTGCCAACCCAAACGTAGTTTGTCATTCACAAGTTGTGAATCACAACTCTGTCTCTTGTGCATAACTACGTATATTTAGGTACAAATTTTTTTTAGAAAGATATGATAAAACACTGTGTATTATAAGGAGTTTCATCTAATAATCAGCATTTCTCTTTGCCAATTTTTTATTTTTCGGTTACAAATCCGCATTTATCCATCCGAGTTTGAGGTGTCACGAATCTGGCAAGTTTTATGATTTTGGGGTTATTTGTAAGGTTCAGTTTGTCTGCAAAGATCAACTAGCTGCTGGGAGCCTGTTTGAAATTCACTGTTGCCTATTACATTTACGTAGAAATTAATCATACGTGTCATATCAAGTCTTTTTAAAGAACGTTCACGTGTTTGCTTCCTCTGTAAATATTTGTAACGGGTACAAACCACACTTATTTAATTAGTACGTACTTATATTATCCACTATTGATTATCATTTCCGTTTCTTAACCAAATTAAGCGAAATTCACTGCAAGCTTTTGTCAAAATATTAATGACGGAAACTTTCTAAGAGACTGTCAAGTACTTTTTCATGCTAATGGATCTGCATACAACTTTGATATTTGCTGCTGTTGATTAGTAGTATTTAATTGTGTCGGATATTTTTGTCAGCAATAAGTTCTGTTACGATGACAAACTAATCAATAAAGATCATATTGTAAATTGGAGCTAAAGTTGAATTGCAAACACAACTTTATGAAATCATGTAGTTGTACACAACACAATTTACTCCATGGACTGCCTCCAAAGCACTAAACCACTATTAGTAAATACACTGCAAACATATTTGGATTTGCTGCTTGCAGCACACACTGAGAAATAAGAACCGGCATTAACGATCATCAGTATCAGCTTCATTATAAGAAATTGGTTGTAGTTTAACAACCTTTAACAATAAGTAAACTAAGTTGAACTTGCCTCAAGATTGATAATGTGAGACACAAGAACAGGAATCTGCATAATAGGCACCTGTATCTCAAAGCGAGTTTGGGGTTTTTTTGTTATGAGTTGCGTTGGAACTTGCGTGAGAGGCATTTTTCAGAGTCACATTTTTAGCGATCAAAGTAATTTCATAAAACCCACTTTCCCACTCGTTCCCATGACGAATGTTAATGACATGTCATGACATGATGACGAACTAATTCTATTATACGTATTTTGTCACTGTTCGCTGCCTCCCGAGGAGAGGACACCACCTCAAAACATTAATACAATACAGTGTGGTATTATTGATGACCAAAACCTGGAGAATAAGCCGTTCTTTTTTTGCCAAAGAATATGTGAGTCTTTTACATACATGAAATGAAAAAAAAATCACACTCAACATTAAACAACCGATATATTTACATTCAACAATCCGCATCCAACACCAATTGCAAAAATATGTTTTGCAATTTGAAAGCGCCACAAGCGTACCAGGCGATAATCTCCTGCACTGCCCACCATGGACACAAGCTGTTTCCACTTAACCGTTTCATTCGTTTCGTCTCCATCTATTATGCTCTTTTCGGCTACTGTGAATAAAATGAATAAAAAATCTCTGAATGAAGGCCGGTGGTGGAAAACAGTTTTTACATGTAAAACTACAACTAAAACCCTTACTTGGTTTTCCGGTGACGTTTCTTAGAAAATAGTATAATACGAATGATGTTAGTAGCATCCAAGTGACTATCACCGACTTCATCTTATAAAATTTTTCAATTGACCTCTCATGTTGCTAAACAAAAAATGTAGTTTTTGAGTCGGTATTTGACTAAAGTGCAGTGTTATGTTCTTACAACGTCTGTTAATGCTGCTGCTGATTACTAACGTGCATCTAAACGTCAATTAATGCGCATTTGTATGTTGGCCCGAAAAGGATTTGGCAAAGCATCCCTACTGCTGCACGATTCTCGGATTTGGTTAAAAAAGATTAACAATGGGGTTCAATTAATTCCGAGAAACTTTGGAAGTCCGGTTACGTGGAAAATTTACAATCGTGTCGAGAAATGCTAATTGCATAGGCATAACTACTACACAAATCATTACTCGAAGCTAGTCGAGGATTTCGACTACTGTTTAGCAATAATAGCAGAAAAGCAGATGTTTGTATGCAGAGTACCGATTAGACTTTCATTTCAGCCCTTGACTTGGTGCTTATCTCCAAATGATTTCTTGAATGATAAGCCCTCATTAACCCGCATCCTTATAGTGTGGACCTTCAAATCAAAATTTTTAGCATCCTCAAGTCTCAAGTATGAGTAGATACAAGTAAAAAACAGATACACAAGGTTAATTGCTTATATATACTTGTACCGCTGTTTTTACAAAAGTAGTAGTATTAGTATCTTGTAGTTACATTTGTAAAATATATTTAAGAATTTATTTACATTTTCTTCTAATCGTCAAGTGGTTGGGCTTCAAAGGCAATGTAAATTAATTCACAATACAAATATATTCAACGCATGGAGCAATTCCAGACTGCCGATGGGCATTTTAGTAATTTTTTACGCGACAACACATTGGCTGTAACACAGCCTTCGAAGTTTCCAAATAAGATAATGATTATTATTAAGTATATTCTGAATGATTTTTTAAAATTTCTAAGCCAATATAAAATAAGCATAGTCCCCAGGAGCATTCCTGTCATTCAGCAAGTATGAACCTGCTAAATAGTTTTATACAAAGTTTATAAATAGTTTAAAAATAACAAAACCCTAACATAAGCGTTAGCAACAGGCATAAAAGGCGTTTAGCACAGCATTTACGAGCGTTCTAGTATTCGAAAGACGTCAAGAACTGTTTTAGTCACAAAGGGCAAACAACAAGGGACGCCAGTGAATCATTAGATCGAAGAACTCATTTGAGGAAAAGCGGACACTGGATCCCAATAGATTTAGCGAATTTACTTCCGGAGCATTGTCGTTTGTACCGTACACAAAAAAAAACATTAATTCCGCGCGCCGACTAGTGTTAACAATAAGAACTACTTATGATGGGCTGCAAGGATGGTTCACATATAACACACAGCTCAGCCACCAAGCAACTGTTGTGAGGGCTGTTGCTGAGTTCTGCTGAACGGCCCGTCTAGACTTAATTGACCATTATATAATGACGATTTGACGACGACACTAACGGCGTTGCATGAAAATTTCAACGGCTTATGGGTGATGTAGGCGGTCGACATCACCATCGCCCATCAAAGTTATGCAACGCCGTTAGTGTATCATTATAATTAGCAATTAGTTAACGTGTAGTTAACTTCCCAGTTGACATTTTGTAACTTTTTTTCGACAGAGTGGAACAACTGATTAAGCTGATCAACATTTTAAATGCAATGCCAAGCTTAAATGGCATATTTTTTTTAATTTTGAGCTAACTGTCATTCAAGCAATTAACTTTCACTCGTGTGCTACGGCTAAACCAATGAAGCGATTTGGGCGAAAAAACGACATTAGCATCGCCATTACCTACTGTAGCCCTTAATTCAGCTTATTTGCCAAAAATTAAAAATATGACCTGTTACGGTACAACCGAAAATACTCACCGGCAAATGAACGTAAAGGGGTGCTCATGTCCTACAGTGAACGTCTAGTCACAAATACTAATGAGTCTTCTCACGAACTACATGGATTTATGAAATAATCGGACATGGAAAGAAAAGGATACAAATTCCAGTCTTAAAAAATTTACATACAACCCTCGTGAACAATGAGCTTACTAAGCTACATGTACATGGTATATATTTCATAGAGGCAGATAACTGTGAGTAATTCATAATTCAATTTTATTGCTGTGATATCCTGTTTGTTTAAATTTTGACTATGCGTAGTTTGTTTCAGTTCATTCTGTGAATGAAGAATTAAAAATTCATACGAACGTAAATCACCTCGTGGATGAAAACATGTCAAACTTTCCATGTATCTTTCTTGCTCGTCAATGATCCGTGCAAATCACAGAAATCCGTCCTTGTGTCAAATAAACTACTAGCTATACAAATCTCTCGCTTTGCCTGAATTTTGCAGTAGTGCAAACACGTAATAGAGTCAACTTTTTTTTACAATAAAACAATAGTTTTCACCTACTCTTTGCCGAAGTCGAAATCCAAAAAATCTTACGTACAAAATCTTAAAGAAAAGTACTGACAAGTAAACTCATGGAGAAGATTCACCGCTTTTGAAGAGGTTTTTTCAGTATCTGATGCAAAATTTTATGCTCTACACGATGGTGTTAATTAGCCACTTGAATGGGGCAGTATAAAACCTTAAATTTTAGATTTCATCTTAAATCGCGCAGTTTTGATGTAGTAAAAGTACACATGTAAATTTTTTCGAAAACTTTTTTATGCCTCATCGGATAAAGCATTGAAAAACAACTATTTTTGCCATTGATTGTTATTAGAAATTCCGACCCTGCTTCGATATATTAACAAATACACCTCTGCAATAATTCAATAGAAAATTTTCTGTACAGACCTATTGCAGTTATACATGATGTAAGCTCTAAGAACAGTTAATAAATGGTCCCATTCAAGCCCAAATGTCTACATATCGTGTATGTTGTGCCTAGAAACGTTAATCCCGCAGGTTAAGCGGTGAACCCTTCCCTTGACTTTACTTGTGAGTTTTGAGTAAATAGTATATTAGGTCACCTTAGTTGAAATTATACAAGATTATCGCTAAATCTATTTTGCTCATAAGATAAATTGCAAACACAGCATCGTGTAATTTTTTGGAATGCACAAAATGCAGCGAAAGCGCAATCGTTTTATTATAACTTAAGAGCATAATTTTGATATGTGCGGAAGGGTAAGCAAAAATATACCGAGTCAATCAAATAATGTAGTCTATGTGACAAGTAGTGTGCAGTCCCGAAATGGAAAACGGCGTGGTATAAGCCCGTCAAGTTTTTCATATCCCGTTTTTACGTTCCATGGAAATACACATATTGATTTTAAGTGAACACCGTCGTCGACTTGTGTACAGGGGTTCACAATACCTAATATGAAAAAGTACGAAGTGTGGTTTTACAAAGGATGTGGATCGATTGCCTTTTTGTTGTTCCCTTCGTCGTCGTCATCGTCATTGCTTTCCCCACTCGAACACACAAACACTTTCAGGACAGAAAGAGACCGGCCTGCACTGTGTGTGAGAGAGCATTTATATACATTTCACCTTAAAACGCTTTCTCTCTCTTGACTGAATGATGATGAAATGGTATGGCGATGGCATTGACATAATACGTTGTTGGTAAGCGTTATGTACTTCGTCAGAGTTTGTCAGTTGTCCAAGTGGATGGTGACCTGTGAGGTGGAACAAGTGGAGCGAGGTAACAGACAAGAGGAAGTGGACTTGTGGACAGTAAAAAAGTACTGTAGCAAGAGACGAATTTCTCGTCGAGGTGGTCGTAGAGCATAAAAACAATTATAATTGCATAGTATATAAAGAGATGCAAAAAACCATGTGAATTTAATGGTGAAAAGCAGAGAACACGATGGCTCCATGTTTTTGGACAAATTCCTCGAACTCGTCGTGTCGTGAATATATGGACGTGCAATAATAGTGGTGGTCGGTCGACGACGTCGTGTGAAATCACCGAATGAGACTTGGCGACGAGGAGCGGCACGCCAACATTGGCGAAACGGAAACATCATCATCATCATTATCAACATCCTCCTTCTCATCACAGGAAGAAATCGCAGCTTTCACTCGGAGTAGGATGGAAGACGGTGGAAGAGACAGAAATGCTAGTAGGAGGCCTCCAGAGAATAGTTCCTCTCCTGAGGGTGATGATCCCACGAACGGGACGGCTAGTGGTGGAGACAGCACCACAGACGGGAATCAGCACGTGGAGGAGACGACGTCAGAGTCTTCGAGTTCACCTCCTCCGAGTAGTGGATCCATTCGAGGAATGCTCAACTACGACGTGAACACCAGTGACGGAGAGCTCACCGTCAAGATCATTTGTTTAGGGGACAGTGCCGTCGGTAAATCAAAGTAAGACAACACCCGTAATATCTGCGCAGACAACATATTGTTTTCAGCAGAAAGCTACGTAGAGCCTCTCGGTTTACATCTTTGTTCGTTGATGTTTGAATATTTCTTTTTTGATTATACAGGCTTTTGGAGAGATTCCTGATTAATTCGTACAAGGCGCACCAAGTGTCCACATACGCACTTACGCTGTACCGCTACAACACGTCACTGGACGACGAGGCTGTCATTGTTGGTAAAAACTTGGCATTTCTTTGACGTTCTGTGATGCCACTTAGTAAAAACATCGCAGTCATTCTGTCAACGAAATGCGTGTGCAATATGAATACGAGATTTGTATAATCTACTGACCCCGTTTTTTGCATACATTATGTTAATAATGCAGATTTTTGGGACACGGCCGGACAAGAGAGGTTTCATTCCTTGCATCCATCTTATTATCATCAAGCTCATGCCTGTATCATGGTGTTTGATGCAACGAGGAAAGTGACGTACAAGAACTTGAGCCGATGGCATGACGAACTCAGACAATATCGACCAACGATACCCTGCTTCTGTGCGGCCAACAAAATTGATGGTGAGAAAAGTGTTTTCGCAAAGTGTGTCGTTTCAACTCATTTCGGAATAATATATGAGGCGACAAAGAGCATTCCGTCAGCATTGAGATTGCAGTGGAAATGGAATGAGAATGAGTAGTAGACAATTTAACAAATCGTTTGTAACAATGTACGTTTCTGTGAATAGCAAATTTGGACATCACCAAACGCCAGTTTGCATTCGCAACCAAGAACGACATCCCATTCTACTTCGTCTCTGCTTCCGACGGAACCAATGTTGTAAAAGTACGCCAAATATTGATTGCATATATGACAATTACTAAATGTTGCTAAATTGCTAAATGAAGGGGTCATAAACCATTATTCTTCTTTGTCCATTTAGCTGTTTCGCGAAGCAATCTCCGCAGCTGTGAAGTATAAAAAGCATCCAACAGACTGGCAGGACCAAGTGTTGACCGAACTGGAGCGAACAGTGATCGCCGATTCGAAATCATCGGAGACGAAAAATGACAAAGATGAGGAGCAACTTATCAATACAACTACTGGTGATAAAGGAAGCTTGCCGGAGAATTCATTGAACCCGACCTAAAAACAGAGGAAACCTGCTCGACATATGAACTAACTTTTCACACCAATCATAAAGAATTCCTCAAATAGGACTACGTACTAATAATATAAACGTAATTCTAATAACAAATAAATCTGGGTAACTACATTCGACACATGCATTTGAGTCATTTCATTTTTAAAAGCAAATAGAAAGTGCGATAACAATTGATCCGCTGGAAAAAATATTTGTGGTATTTCATATTCACTTCATTCTCATAACTTATAGCAACTCATTCGTTGCTGTTTTAATGTAGAAAAAAAATCGATACAATAGGGAAAAAACTGATCGCCCTTCGTAAAAGGAAGAAGATAAAATTTTGCATAGATTTGAATAATTGTGCTTTTATGTGTGTTGTGTATGTCAATCGTCAGTTTCTACATAATGAGTCAACCGTTTCTAAATGCATCGCATTCAAAGCATTATGTTTCGCTGTGATTTGTCATCACATCCATAAAAGGGATGCCCAATAGACTTGAGCTTTTTGGAGCAAGAATCTGTAGAAAAGTCCTCTCGTAGTTAGTGTTACTCTATTCATATCTTCCGTGAACTGTAACAAAAGTCAGGTTCCAAGAAATATTGGTTAGCTTTGCGTTTCACGTTTCCACTCTTATAAATAAGTCATTGTGAGTAAATCAATTCATGAACCTGATGAACCTCAGATTTTAGTGAAGTATCGTATTTTTATCACGTTCTTATATATGTGTATGTATACATGAATTCACAAGGCAGATGTGTCACTAATGCTGGATTTCTCCTTTTTGTTAGTGAAGTGAGGCAAGTGTCTCGTCCTTCACGATGAGATAAAGACATTTGCTTCGTTTTCCATGACTCACCATAATCTGGACTAAAACTACAGACTTTAGAATTAAGTCAATGCTACGCTTTATGTGATTGAGTTGAACTAGTCAAGTCAAAATCGTACTCCAAAAATAATTTCCTTACTCTCTTTTTGTACAGCTTGTATGCAAGCCAACTTAACCTTTACTATTTTGCATATTATAATGATAAATGAGAACTTCAAATTTTTGGATAATGTAACAAGCAAAAATAAGCTTGGCAGTTGTCCTCCTCGGGCCTCCTTTCACACC
Source organism: Alloscopus bannaensis (assembly GCA_027743745.1). NCBI lineage: Eukaryota > Metazoa > Arthropoda > Collembola > Entomobryomorpha > Entomobryidae > Alloscopus > Alloscopus bannaensis. The sequence continues at coordinate 5,502 of JAHZMW010003506.1, read as the reverse complement.
AGTGTCTCTGAACTCTGAGTCTGCGTCTCCAAACTGTCCGCGTGAACCCTAAAGTTGATATCGCTGCAGCGACCTTTTTGCGCAAAACTGCAATTTGTGTAATTGAAAAGCAACAGGATGGATTCATTGTTGTCGCTAAAGACGCGAATTAGTGAGCAATACGCGCAAGCTCAGACTCAAACCTCGGATTTTCGCTCCGAAATCACACATTTGCAGACGGAATTTCAAGCGTGGGGGCGTGCTGTAAAAACTGCCGTCAATATGCGCACCGAACTGCACGCAGTTTTAGGTGAGACTTATGCTCAGTTGCAAAGCAATATATGTAATGTTGAATTATTCTCGGCGTCTCGTAATAGATAATCGTATTGAAATGTATGCGCTTGCGAATAAATGACTCCGCCGTTTTTACGACAACAGACTCACACTTCTCAAGGTTGTGCAGTTTGGAGGCTGAGGACGCCGAAACTGGACTGGACCGTTTGAATGAGAGAGACCCACTCCGGTTCATTGAAAGCAGTTATCCATACTTCCATGACGCTGCTGAATGCTCAGATGAAGACATGTGCAACATTGAGGACCCCAAAAAGTGCCTCGAGACGATGGAAAACTTTGTACATGCGCTTCAAGCCAATTTACACAGGTTCAAGCACCTGCCCTTGGGTCCTCTGTACAAGAGCGCTATTGCCAAGGTTTGAAAGACCGGTTACATCACAATTATTAATTCTTTCGGAGTTGCACTAATCATCCTATGGACTCGCTTTTTGTCGCATTTTAGGAAAAGCGATGGGCTCCATTGTCGGAGTACGTACTTCATCCATTCCTCTTCACATTTTTGGTGGACAACATTGTCGACAGCTTGGTCTTGGACGAGTTGCTCAACGAGCACTTTCCAGACTCGAAGCCCGGCTCAGTGAACAAACACGGTGTGATTCGGCCCCAGCAGTTCGTTTTCAGTTTTCACAGTCAAGTGAGTGAGCGAGCTCAGTCTTTAGTGCAGAAGTTGACATTTTTGGTAACAACTAAATTGATTTGCCGTTTGCACACAGTACGAGATTGGTCCAACAATTAGCTCAGTGTCTGGTCTAGAAGTTGAGAATATGCTGGACGTGGTGCAATTCGATAATCATACCTGGGCAAAGTTCCTCTCCTACAAAATTTCCATAGAAAAAGTCGTGTTCATGGATAATGAGCACGCCGCTTTTCTTCTCATGTCGACCATCAGACAGTAACTTGAACGCTATTAATCAATACAACCGTCTATTCAAATTGAGAGATAAATGACCATTTTTTTCTGCAGCTCACCATGGCAGTGCAACGCAGTCTACACTTTAGATGGGTTTTCCGTTCGACCCTTTCCATTTTTCCAGACGAAGAGGTTGCTTTACGAGCCACAAGTGATGTACTTGCAATTCATGCCAAATCCAGAAATAGGGTGAGGACAACTGTCATTGATTTACTACGTAAGAAGAAAAGGCGGTGCTGATATAAGTATAACAATTGTGTTCACGAGAGGAGACACAATTATTTATGAAACGTAAAAAGTACCATCCAACATTTTCCACAATCGATTGATGACGTCATTTACCTTTACTTTGTTCCAGGGTCCTCAAGTGGAAAATCCGAAAAACGGAAAAGGAGATTGCGGTGGTCATCGACAAAATCAACGTGGCCCGACAGCAGCAGCTCAAAATGGCTAAATTATTGGATGATGTGAAAAACATGATTGTGAGAGCTGAAGCGCAGGAGATGGACTGCTTAAACATGCTGAACCAAATAACGTCTCTAGTCTCAACGAAGTCTTCCTCTGATTGAAGAACTCCATTTTAAAATTAAATTGTTGTACTACTTTTGCCTACAGATTTTGCTAGTCGTTTACAATTCGATTTCGTTTCTGCAGGAGAGAAGTTGGTATACAAATGATAGCCATATAATATCACAGTCATATAATTCAACTGTAATTTACGCAATAAAAACGACAACGTGGAATAGTTTACAAGTAAATATTAGTGATTAGTGCGCTATAAATAGCTTTTCGTAGTAACGTAATTATTTAAATATGTAATACTCGTATCGAGAGAGTAATAAATGATATAATTTCCAACGTTGACGTAAAACCTATTTATACCTACCAATATGTTCATCAAATCGATTTTTAATTGGCATCTATTTATATTATGTCTATATAATTTGTACAATATAAAATACGCCAATTGTCCATTGTCATCGACAGAATTCTTAAGAGAATCTCAGTTTCAAGAAATGCTCACAATACAATGAACTCTCGTTTGTGTAAGGCATCGTGAAGTCAGTCCACCAGTGGTTTTGCTTTTTAGTGACGATAATGCAGAGAGTAGTTAGCTTGTGCAGATGGCTCTTGTTACTCTCAATCATTTACGTTTCCTCCGCGGAGAGACTCGGTTTTGGTGCAAAATGCATCATGAAATCGAGAAAATGTGCAGGTAAATACATTCAGCAAACCAGAAAAAAATATTACTAACACTTACTATATTGTACGTTGAGAGTGAGTCATTTTTCTTCAAAATTGACTCACAGTTTGAGTAAATTTATGATTGGCACATAGAGCGCCGTATTGCGGGACACTCCAAGCACTTGGAGATCCGGGACAGACCCGTGTTTCGAGACGCCTTCTACCACTACTGCCTCGACCTCTTTGCTTGTCAAGAGGGTAAACAGCAGATCTGCAGCCATGTCGGAAGGACCGACGGGGAATATGCGGACCCCAATTTGAGACGCCGGTTGATTGATCAGTGTCATGTTTGGAAGCTTCCCATCACCTTCACAACTTTTTCCGAGCCAAAAGGACACTACGCCTTCTTCGCTCCAGCGACAAGGGAAGAGTTGAACCAGTAGGTTGTCATACTGTGCAGGAAATTGATATTGCAAACATATAATTTGTGTTCGGCAGGAATTATACTTCAATAAAAATGCTTGAATACCCATGTTTTCAATAAATGTTACAAAAGATTTACAATAGTTTCTAGTCTCACAAATAGTATCAATTTTCACTACTGGCTCAATCAAATGCATGTATTATTTTTATAAGCACACGACACCTGTGCAGCACTGATTTCCCTGGTTTATCACGTGCAACACAGACAGCTATTAAAACATTTTATTCAACGTTTCTTGCAAATCCTAAATCAATTTAATGGGAGCATTTTGCAGGGCTTCAGCGTCTCACAGCGGCGCTCTAGAAGAGAGGAGACAACGCGTCGCCAATTTTTGATCAGTCAAATGTGTAAATCATACGAAATAAATTTTACCAAAAGATTTAAAATAAAAGCTATGTAGTATAAAAAATTAGTGATGGCAGAAGCATCAAATGCTGGAATTCATCGTTTAGCTAGCAACGCCGATTTTCGAGTCAGTAGGTTTCCGAATCGTGTGACAAACCACGTGCCTTGTATGATAGTGAAAATATGTTTGTGACCTCTCCTTTGATCCACTTCTGACTGATTTCATGAGCTGGCTATCCTTTGCAGCAGACAATGCTTACCATTGCTAAGGTGGTGAAGCCACATTTGGAAAAAGTCCAACTGTTCGTAAGTGACGACGGTTATGGTGTCACACGGGTGCAACGCTCGGTATTTTCCAACTAAGACGTTATTATGTAGTCACCGAATAGCAATTTTCTCACTCCTTTTACACAGCGACGCAGTAACCACTTAATCGGGCTTGGGAAAACCGTTTAGCATGTCTCATCGGTAAATGTGTTTTTGTGAGCAATTTGTAATTATATGTTCATTACAGCTTCATCATCACACCTCTCTTTCGCCACTGCAAAAGACAATTACCGGAAATTCGATTGGAAAGCATTCGGTAGTTGCCATAATTATGTAAAACGCGGCGTTGCACGCATTTTGGTACAGTAATGTAATTAGTCTTCCCCTAAATTGGAGTTGAAGTCTAAATTGAAGGAAAATTGTGTTTTCACATATTTTCACAATTTAATGTCTGCCCGAGAGTAGCTATCTAAAGTCTAGCCAACCTCGCACATAACTTTTTTCCCTGTCGATTGACGTTATTAAATGGTAAAATGGTACACAACACACATTTTCAACGGTCAGAACCTCTTACCGCCATGCGTGATGTGCCAACAAATTAACAACAAGAACATTGTTCGTAGTGAAATAATGTTTTGAGTAAAAGACGAGTGCGTTGAGCTCGAGATAATTGAACGAGCGCATACATGGCTAGTTGGTTTGCAATTATTAATTACATAACAATAATTCCTCTGACCACTGGTTTGAGTTCAAATCCAACCCCCGAGATTAAAACTAGTAATCATCATTACCGTAATTAGTAATTAGACATTAAATCAAGTTGTCACAAAAGTAAAGGGTACAGAGAAAAAAAAGTTGAAATAATGATGTACGACTCCGTCTTATCCTGCGAATGTGATGTTTATGTGTCAAGCAAAGCGTATCCTTTTTCGACCAAAGTGGCTATTAAAAGCGTAGCAGAGGATATAAAGAAAACTCATTTTTATGAGTTCCTCACCATCATCATTTTGTCATACAGTGACGATCCTCATGATGATGATGCTTTCAACCACAGTGTTTTCAAGTTGTTAGCAGACTTGATATTAGCTTATTAGGCTCTGATGTGAAATGCATTTCTGCTTTCTGGTGCAAAACGGAATTGCCAGAAGAACGTGAGTTCAGAGTGAGTTGTTGTATCTGACTGTGTGTAGAATTTTTGTGCGTGTGATGGAAGCAAATTGCTCACTTCAAACATATCATTATTGTTTCACTTGTGTTGCACTCTCTCGTTGAACAACCACCACACACATGGGACGTGTTTGGGGCTTGGTGAAATTGTGAAAATGACCAAGGTGTTTGTCGGTTGGTCAAAAAGAAGTTCAACATTAAAAAAAGTTTAATCGACAGACACGTCAAAGAGAAAAGTCAAGTCACACCGAGAGGGATGATGGTACGCAGGTTAAAAGTGGAATACAGAGAGCATCTTGTACCATCCACAATTCACACAGAAAATATATCCGCCCACACTAAAGAAAAAACCAGTTCATGTCAAATGATGTACCTACTCATGCTTACACACACACTTGCTCTGCATATCAATTTCTTTTCATGAAATCCATCAAATTAAATGGCAATGCAGCGTCACTCCCGTCACCTTACCGACACTACCACCACTGACTTCGCATCCCTTAGAAAAAATTTGTCTTTCAACTTGATGTTCTTCGGATAGGTGGTCGTGTTGGGGGTGGATTCTAATTTATGAAGTCCTGGTTATTTTTGTAATTTGTAGTTCTACTTGGGCTTTTTCCGTAAACCCCGATGTTATGTTAACTCTACGTATACAAATGCATCTTCTCGGCGGTATTTGATATATGGAAAAATTTCGGTAGAGGAATAGTCACTGTTGTGGTCAGACCTAATAACTGTTGGGTTATTTTTTGTCGGTTAGAAACTTATTTTCATACCGGCTATGTATTAAGAAACGCAAAACGCACGTTTG
>JAHZMW010003505.1:0-16548 GCA_027743745.1 Alloscopus bannaensis | reverse complement strand
GACAAAGATTGGAGGTGATATATATGAAAACGAGAAAGAGAACGTATTACTTGCAGTATTTTGGAACGTTGTGTATTTTTGTACATCGTCAACATTTAGTGTGAACTCTTTGTTCTATTTTCGCGAGTGCCTGAGCGTCGGAGTAGATGAAAACGGACAGAGTGTATATCAAGTATTGTATTTTTCTACAAGAAATCTGCGAGACAAAGGATTTGGACAAGATAGTGTGTGGAAAAAAGTGTTGTGTAAAAAAACTTGGGACTTGGACTTCCTTACATTCCGTACATCTTTGTGAGCAAATTTTCCGTACATCTTTGTGAGCAAATTTTCCGTTTGAACAGTGCAGAGACAAAGCTTGTTTTCCATGTAATTTAGCCACGTCCATGTGATCCTCCACCCAAATGCAAATATATCGGATTTCTTCAGAAAAGGTGAGCGCAATTTGATTTCGTATAGTCTTTGTATAAAAAATGCAGTCACACATATGCATTTTCGGGTGAATTGCGATCGAACCATTTGCATCATTTACGCTTCCAATGTCATGCATATGCGGTTGGTGGTATTTTGTTACTCCTGTTAATTACGTGGAGGAATTCCATCAGTTTATTACGGAGAGGAAGGATGATTATCACATGAGTGAATTACCATATGCGCTGCACAGTAAAGTACACACACGTTGTCGTTATTCCAAACACTCTCACGTAATCAACTTTCTCTCTCTCCATAATAATCCTAAAATGCCATCTTTTTTCCTTGCTCCACTGGCTTAATGTTACACAAAGGACAAGTGTATGGAGCACGCTATGTTCCAGTGACTAAATTCTCATTTCTTATATATTATATCATATAATTTAAGTAAGAGTCTCTGGAACTCGGAAGAGAGTTCGTTTCATACCTTGAGACTCAAGCTCTGCTCTGTCAGAGTGGAATTATGTGCAGACTACGGTAGGGCTGAGCTCATTCTCATTTAATTTGGGAGAAAGGTCTGAGTATAGTTTTCCGTGTCGAGTTGCGCAAGAAAGCGGGCCAGTGCTTACACAGAAAAGGAAATTAAGCTGGTGCATCGTGTAACACACTAATGCACATCCATAATTTCTCTACTCGAGACTACTGGAGCAAGTTGTGCTAAAGAAATGCAAAGGAACTGGGAAAAATGCATTAACTCTCCAGTCTACTACGGTATACAGAACTTGATAGGATCGTGTAGATATAGATGCATACATCGCGTTCCTCCGTGTGGGCAACGTGCGTAACGGACTTTTTATCCAGGATGTCAACATGCGTTCCAGCAAGACGGTCGAAAGCAGCGCAATAATGGAGACATATCGAATGCAACCAAGTCTCGAGACAGCAATAATGTATGTGTGCATTTACAAGACATTGTGTGCTGGATGCGAGAGGATAGAGCCGGGTTGTGTGCGAGTGTGTGAAGCAACGATTTAGGATGACTCACTCCATTTGTGATTTATTGGAATTGCAATCAGACGATCTTTTTTGGTGCATTATTATTGCTCTCAGGCTTACACACGGAGGATATATACGGAGATCGTGTATATGCTGCGTAAAGGGATGTAAAAAAGAGACGAGGGAAATGTGTGGATTTGGGGTTGAATGAAACGAGGATGTAACGAGAGGAAGAGAGTGTGCGTACGTATCTTGATTCCAGAGTATTATAAGCTTCTATTAAAACTAATGGCTTCTACGTCCTAAGCTCGTTCCTTTTTATTTCGTTTTTCCTAATCATAGAATCAGGGTAAGCACACTCACATGCGGATGTGTGTACTTCTACTGTAGCGCTAATGTTTTCATGATGATGAGTCGGTTAGATCTGTAATTTTTACACAAATTTTGATTTTTCACATTACATTTTCAAAGACATAAAAATTAGTACGAAATGGAGTTCAAAGTACAGGAAATAAGTTTTTGGACAGTTTTTTAAAATACATATCTAATATACATTTGACTCGTCTCAGCCAAAAACACACTTGCTCACTTAAGAAATTCGTGTAAAATTATTAATTCATCGTAAAATTTATGGATTTCTATCAACTACGTGTGCGTCTGTCACTTACGCACGTAAAGGGTAAGTCGTACAACCATCGCACTTTCTCGTATTATAATAATGCTCTGGATGCGTTCTTGCATCAATCATCATCACGACTTTTAGTTGCAATATATAGCACGCTGGATAATACTAGTTTATGATGATACCCTGAGCTCGTAATAAAAACTTGTATATGCTCCGCGATATTCAGAGTGGTCTATAGTTTTTTAGAGCTCCGTTTGAAAGCCTGACACAACTCTGGAAGCAAAAGTTTCATTTATTTTTATATATCTCTCATCCTATCATATCTCATTCAGTATTAATTTAATGGCTTTCCCAGTCATCTTTCACGTTCCGCTCTCCTTTTCATTATCCGCAACGAAGGCACACACACAACGCAGTGCTTGTGGGTTAGCCGTCTTGTGTGGACTTGCGACGAGATGCAATTATGAAACCCATTAAACAACATTCCGTTCGCTCATTTTCCCTCGCGCCTCTGCTACATCTATATATTATACGTTTCTCGCTGGAGAATGAAATGTAATAAATATTCGAATGCTGCTCCTTGTGGATTTTAAAGTTTATGTGGTGCAGTTGTGCTCACCAAATCTCGTGTTGTGTTAATTTAGACGTTTTCTGAGAAATGAAGCAATTTTCTATCACATTTTATCATTGTGAGCAAACATGAAGCAATGTATCGTTTATGAAACGTAACGAGATAAAAAGTGAATAGGTCATGATATCCACACATTTCAAACAGCTTTTTCGAAACTGGACTTGGTTTGCGCGTCTTTGTGTCGTGCTGTGCAAAGGATTTTTTTTAGGATTGGTGTACGTAACGACTTGACAAAAGCCTGGGATTCTCATACGAAAGTGTCAAAGTCGACAGAAAACGTCAAGCTGAGCATGTCTGAGGATCAAGAGCGAAACGCGTGATACTCCTGAGAAAATGTACACCCTTGAACTTGCACCACAAAAAAATCGTTGAGAGTGAACAAGACAAAGAAAAGACCTCACTCCAGTACCTGTCCTCTGTATACTCCTGCACATCGTCGCAGTAATAATGGGAAAGCCTCAGGACACGAAAACAGCGAGAGCGTAATTTTTGCAAACTCGAAAAATGTACACGGGTGCATTTAATTGCAGTGTTTAGAAAACGAAACTCTTCTATACGATATTCCAGAGAAACTTGGTGCAATTTCGTCAAAAATTCTCTACGAGCCTCACTCTTCACGTATGAGTGTGTGTGTGTGTAGCCAATCATTCCTCTTGAGCCGATCCCAAGTGCTTATTAAGTGGAATATATGTGAAAGCAATTATACGGCCATAAATTTTCCTATTTTTCAAATCATCTTGCAAAACGTGTCTCGAATGTGTGCTCACTCACACAAATACCATACATTGAGAAACATTGGCTACTGGTCTCTGGTCTAATCAAACTTCCCAGTGAAATGGCTACTCTCCAGCAACATCCGAACACAAAATTCCAGAAAAGGTTTTTTCCCTCTGCTTCTCTTCAATGAGAAAAACGAAGATAAAAAAGGATTTTGTAAAGATATCCATACTGCGAACCTTAATCGGTTTTCATTAAGCTGAAAACATTTTTTTCAGCAATAATAATGGAAAAAATGGGAAAAACTTGATTTGTTCGCTTCGGGGGAGAGTTGGGACTCGATTTTTTCCTGGATTCTTTGAATAATTCTATATTTATGCGAATTAAAACGACGACGCGTTTGCCTTTGCCCGATTACGTGTAAAGTCGTGCAAGCAAGAGATTCTTATCTGTGTTTTCCACGGCCATCCACGTTCGTACGCTCTCCAGAATTTATTGCAGAGACGATACGCAACAATGCAAAAATACGCGAGAACTCATTGTATTCGCACGCCTCCTCCCTGTGAAAATGCACAAGATATATTACGATGATGGTATAGTATCGTGTGTGATTCTCTCAAAACTTCTAGGAACATCCGGTTCATTACGTGTGACTACCTCACAACTCCACTTTTCAAGTCTCTTGATCTTTACCGTCAGCGTGCTCTTATATCACACACAAAGTGCATACAATTTTGCGAAAGACTAAACCAAGAGAATGTGATTCACCTTCACCAAATCTCGATGATTTTTATAATGGCTACTGGATTCACAGAAGTAATTTTGTGGCAAAAAAACTTCGTTTATGTGTATCGCTTCTCGTACAAATTGTCCGTAGCATTAGCGCTATTACGTGAATTACACCGAAATTCCAGGAATACAAGCTCATTGAGAAGATGATGCTTGAACAACGCGATAATCGAGGAAGATTCTAGTTGAAGCAGTCTAGATGAAGGAAAAGTGGGCTAGTATATGTAATTTTTTGTGCGAGTTTCTCCAAGCAGAAGGAGGTAATTATTTCAAGTTTTAGTCATCTCGTCTCGTTTCATCACTTCCCTCAAACAGGCGCAAGGGAAGATTAGCCCCGTGTAATAATACGTAATAACAACAATCAAGGGAGCAGACACTCTGTCATAAAACCGTACGTACAAGCTCGTCTTTTATTCTGAAGGAACAAGAGACACTCGCGGTCGGTGTGTTGTAAAAAAACTGTCTTTTTTGAATACGAACAAATAATATCATCGCGTATATCTTATTCACACCATATCGCTGCACAACAAGAGGACAAATGTATGCCGTTTGTGTGGGTATGCATGACTTTTTTCTCATGTTTGCCTGATTACGTTCCTTGTAAGTTACGTAATAATGGTTTCAAACAAAGGTACACCATGTCTGTGCATAAAATGCGAGGGCAATCCATATCCAACCGGATTGTCCGCATGCCTTGATTCATTTTCTGTTGTACCTTGGCAAGACGTTCAGCTTTTTTTAAACATGATGAGGTAGTATACCTCACTCACTCCGCCTGCGCTTCTTGTTCCTTGTTCATTTTGAGAAGAAAAGTACTCGTGAAGTTGGTTAGTGAGCGGAAAAATAAGAAACGAAGGGCCTACTAACCTAGCCAGCGAAAACCATTACTTACATTTCATGACCAAGAAGTCCTTGAAAACGTTTTTCACTTCAAAACGCTATATACTCGAGCTCCTCCTTGCCTCTACCACTAAAAAAAGTTTGTGGTCGTGCTGGAGGAAATATGTAATATATATATATAACACGGTTCTCCAGGATGGACACATGGAGTACAGGCAAATAAGAAAAGGAGATTGATCATTGAAAAGAATAACAAAGTCTTTGCCTTTTTTCTTCGCTCTCTTTTGGCAGCTGTAGGCTCGAAAAAAATGGTTATGAAGCGGTAATGGAAGAATATCTCATGTATTCTCTGTATTATCGTGGTTTCCCAGTGTTGGTGGTGTGGTATACACGATGATGATGACGATGATTATACGAGCACGATGATGAAGATACTTTGTACCTTAACCACCGCATTAAAAAAGGTACGCCAGCTGAAAGTTTGAGTCCCAAAGATTCCTGCATGCCTTTTTCGCCTTCGTCAATCCATTACGACTGCAATCTCAGGCATCCACAGCGCTGAGAGAGTACTCAGAATTGTGTGTTATTTTGGATGCGTTCCACCACACATCGTCATAGACAAAATGTACCCTGAAGGCACTTGAATCACATCTTCCTTTGTTGGAACATGAATTATGGCAAATAATCATTACTACATATCGGACCACTTTTGAAGCGATTCCCTTCTCTGTTACGGAGTAGTGCACACAAGAGAGCAAACGCATCTTCCTTCGACAATTTGGAAAGAAATGAATTGTAGACACACAATTCGGAGCTACTGTGCCGAGTTGACTGTGCTCAAGTGAAGGTCAGTGTGATCGTAACTTTTGATAGAGGGAAAATATATTACATAAAAGCGGTGTAATGATGATGCTACCAATTAAATTGGAAACATTATTTTTTCGCTGAGGATTTCCAAATGTTTCTCTGAAGGCCCACCCATACATCTTACATCTTTGGTGATTAACATCGATGGAAAAAAATTGTTGATTGAATTGCCTGATAAAGCAAAAAAAGTACCTTTTTGCCTATTCATCACTCCTCTCTCTCACGACGGAGAAGTCCCTTGTACACTCTTGTAAGCTCGCACAGTGTGATATTCTTGGGAACAGTGATGGAAAATCAGAGAGCTCACATGAGCACCACATTTGCGTAGGTAAAACATGATGGAATGAGGCAGTTCTTTAGGCAGATGTTCATGTCAGAGAAATGATCGAGAAAGTAGTACGCACAGCTGTGGAGAACTGATCACTGATCAATTTATTGGCTTGACTGCAACCTACACGCTGTCCTCACCGCTTCCAACAACGCTCAATTAAATTACTGTTTCAGAGTGGAGCGCAGACTGAGAGGCGAACTTGCTCAACTTGTCAGACAACTTGATTTGTACTTTTCTTCTCGAGAATGTCATACAAAACCGAGGAAAAGGTGTATACACTTCACATTTTCTTTAAAAAGCCAGTCGAAGCAGCCAATTTGGTCTTGTGTCTGTCTCCCAACAAAATCATTGAAGCTCCTGCGCAGTTAATTATGGGCCTAATTCAACGAGTAATGATATTGCCAATTAAATTCTCTCTGATTATCATGTTATTTCTCGATGACAGACGTTTACAAAGTAATTTGTAAGGAAATGTAAGTGCACTTAACAAGAAGCTATGAATCGATCGTGAGAGAAAAAGGATGCGAACAAAATGGCTCACTACATCCATTACACAATGCATTCCTCACATTGTACACAAATCTTGATTTTAACAGACATGAGAGAGAGAAAAAAAAACGAAGGATTTTTCGTGTTTCTGCTTCTCTTCTTGAATCTTCGCTGATTGAACTTAACTAAAAAAACTCGGAAGCCATTAATTATCCTTTCGAACTTGAAAACTGCTTGAGACGCTCTTTTTTGTGTCATCTCCGCATTGTATCGACAAGACGGATATCCAAATTAAACGAATGATTATATGAAATGCGGATTTTAATGATGCTCTCATTCCTCACATATGCAATGAATTCCTCGTCGCGCAGTCATGTTCCTCTCCGAGAAAAAAAGTGATCAAATTATCGTCTGAGTGTGCATGTTTCGGATGTGTGTAATCCTTAAAGTTTTTAGAAGCAAAAAAATATATTACGGTTTTACTACCGAGAAAGATGAGAGAATATCACATGTTCGACAGGCGCCGAGCGGCGGATGCTCGGAGTCACATTTCAGTGGAACAAAAAACGCAAAAAACTTTTCCTCTCTTATAATTCCGCATGAAATTTATGGGTAATACGAAGAGAGTCGAGATTTTGTAGAGGATGTTGCCACAAAAAATTATACATAATATCAGTATGAAATTCTGAATAGTTAGTGTTTTTTATACAGTTTTGTCACACACTCTGGATTTCCCAGTCATTTTGTGCGTGTTTGCAGCAACGTGGCTCTCTGATCAACGACGCACATCTCACAACGCAGTTTATTGAATGAACTTTTTTGTGTCATTCGAGTGCTCCATTCATTACACTCGGCCCATTGTCACTCCACGGCGGATATCGGCTTTCTATTTCTGGAGCAGAAAGATACGCAGATATCCTTTGTAGTGCGTATACGGTGGTAGAGATCCAATTAAGAATTCGGAGAATGAGCAGCGCGCAGCTATACACTTTTGCTGTTTTTTTGCTTCTGTGAGCAGGTACAAAAGCCACCACAACTTTACTCTCCGCCATTCAATTTACATCAAGTTTCAAAAAATGAACTTTCTTGACGCTCATTATCTCTTCCTGAACATCATCTCTTCGTCGTCATCAAGTGAAAAGGAAATTTCCTTTCAGTGTGCTCATCAAAAAGTGCCCACGAAGCGTCAAGATAAATGAATGTGCTCATTAAAAATTATTATGAATTATGAAAGCAATTCTAGAGAGTCTCTGTGTACAAGTTAAGACGTTAGCGAAATCCCATTAAGACGAACGATAATGGGAGAGAACGCTGTGAAATTTCTTTTAACGAAACTGACCTTTCGATATAATCTCGTAATTCGGAGAAGATTCGTCTCCGCTCTCCAACTTGCTACAAAATGGTCGAATGCGTCCTTTTTTCAGAGTATTGCTCAAGACACGCCTGAAAGTAAAAACGTGAGAGAGTGTGTAAAATGTTGATTTGAAGAAACATGAAGTGAGCAGGTAAAAAAAAAGTTGGAACACACGAGGATTAATATTGGGGAAGGGTCGTATTTTCGAGTCTTTTAAAGGGTGGTTCCTTCTAAACCTACCTGTTCCATCTTCTCTGAAAATCTTACTTTGAAATATGTTGAGTAAGGATAAGGAATTCCATTTCTCTGGGCAAGGGCTCAGCATGGCTTGTCCAGTCGACCATATTACACTCTTAAGAAAGGTTAAGGATAAACCAGATAAATGAAGGAGTAGAAACACTTTTATGGGTCTGGTTTTTTTTTCTCTATTTTTTCTACATGATGTACATACGAGAGAGGATTGTGAAAAGGAAAGTGATTCCAGTGATGGAATGAAGTATTTTTATACATAATAGTCAACAAGGCACCATAATATTATACTGTTTTGGATTTTTACGATAAGTCAGCTATTATTATTACAACTTTTCAAGTTTACTTTCAGTATTGCTACACAGAATAACAGGGTATCACGCAAAGTGTTTTCCCAAAAAAAGAGTTGTAACATTGAACATGATCGCCAGTTTTACAAGATTGGAAGAGAATATAAAAAAAGTTGACTGAAGGTTAACCTGTTTTTTTCTTCTCAACTTGTAATCACTTTCATTCACTCATTCACAGAATCTCCGGAGAACAACTCTTTTTTCTTCTCAACTTGATAAATATATGCGTTCATTCTCAACCTGAGAAATTTTGGTGGAGCCCTGAAGGCACAGGCTCTTGCACCTTTTCCCAATAATATCCTTTCGATTTCAAGAGGAATTCAGCATCCATTTTTAGGAGCCAGCATTCCACCCGTTTTAAAAAAATGCCCAGTTCAACGCTCCTCTTGACTCAACGACAAAGAATTATGTGCGGCTCCGATTGTGTGGAGGCATGCAGTTTTTTCTTCTTAGCCCCTTTTCCAAGATAGCCCCATGACCAAGACTGATTTTCGGAGTAGACGAGATCGGACAAATTCTTCTTTTAAAAAAATAGCTAGTGCAAGACAGAAGGATGATTTCCTTCTAACAAATCCGTTTCACAGATCCGAACGAGCTTCACTATATATTCTCGAGTAGAACGTAAAGCCTCTCTCGAAAGAAGAAAATGACTCACACAAGTTGGATGAAGGAGAGAACCATTGTACAAACTCTTTTGAATCCGATCATTCTCCACTTTTTGGGTCTTTCTCTTCCTTTTCTCTGGAAAAGATCGCTTTATCGACGACAGCGCAAAAAGAAGTTTTTATATCGTCACATCGAGACGTGGAGAGACATCTGAGCATTTTCTATATCCTCTTCGAAATCATTATATTGACTTTAATAAGACTTCGTTCCTCTTTGACCGTCGTCGTGTGTGTCATGTGTGTCTGTACACAAGCACACATACATTTGCACACAATGGTTTTTGTGAGGATATAGGTTTGAGATAAGTTCGTCGAGTTGCTGCCTTTTCAGTCGCGTCTTCATTTCTCCGGGTTTTTTTCTTCTCCTAGTCTGTCTCCGGTAAAAAGTTTTTTCCCTTCCCGCTTTTGAAGTAAAAGTTTTTTGTAGAACACAGGATGCACGGAGAGGGAGAACGGTTTTGAAATGGAGAGAGAATTGAAGGAAAAGGACACAAAGTAAGAGAGATGGAAAGAAGGGAAAAAAATCCCGAGAAAAAAAAAACTTTCCTCTCATCGTACGTATATTATAGCACTCACACAAACATGGGCTTCAAGATGCAGCTATACATACATTCCTTTTTTCTTTCGAGATGAGAGGTTTTTGATTCCTCCACTTCAACTTGTAAAATACCGTGTATACATACTCACTAAAGTTTTTAGCAGCTCTCTCTTTTATGTCTGGCTCAAGGTAGATGAATGAGGAGGGAACGAGCGGAGAAGAAAGCAAGGAAAAAAGTCACATCATCCAAAAAGGTGGAAAAAAGAGAGAAAAGTTTTCTTCGTCTTAACTTGGCTCTCATCTCCAGACTTTCTAAACGAAACACTACTTTCTCCAGCAACTGTACTTGGCTTAACAATTTCTCCCGTTTTTTCTGATTTTGTAGTGCACACAACTTTATTCTCGTGTCGTTTGGTATAAAACTGGCGGAGACTTGTATTTTCGTGTGTATTTATAGAAAATAGGATTTTTTAAAATTCTTTCTGCACGTCAAGAAAGTGTTGTCTTTGTGACTCGGTGTGGAGTACAAACGTTGTTAAGAAAAAGTGAAAGAATGACGCACTGAAATACCGAAGGTGTGCTATGATGTGTAATAACAGTCTTGGTTCTGTCCTTTTCCAGCCATTCTCCAAAACTATTTCCAGTAGTTTTGGAAGCACCTTCCAGTCAGTTGGGATTACATTGAACGCTTTGAGATTACCGACAGCAATTCGAAACCTGTGATGATGACTGCAGATATTCAAGTCGCATGCACTTTGGTTCAAAATATTGTGTACTTCAAACGTCGAAAATAAGTAGTACACAATTTTGAACGAATTAAGTGTAGAAATAGATTATATTTTTGTATTAATAAATCCTGGTTTGATATGGAATATTTGGTTGTAATTCAAGGTTCATGTACAGAAGTCCTCGGCGTTTATACTTTAACCTATTGCTGAATGTGATTTCACATTTTTGTCTTAAAAAATCATCTAAAGCCCCAGCATCATTTAAAAAGTTTTTAACAAAAAAAAATCATGTCTACTCCGAACGTCGACAAGTTATTTCACAAAAAGTAGCTCCTCAAATCAGTATTCTCGGAATTGTTGTCTCACATCACCCCAGTGTTTTACAAATACTTCTTCTTAATGTTTTTAATCATCATTTGGTTGAATTCTCAGAGTTTTCCTCAGCTTCTCCAAAACTGCAGAAACGGTGAAGCGAAGAACAAAGCTCCGTAGTTGTTCCCACTTAATCAATGATCTGTGTGTGCATTCAGCCTTTCCCCCGTTTTCTCAGTGAGACGTTTTCCTTTGTGGACTTCTCCTGTCGGTCAAAGAGAGGAGAGAGCTCTTCAAAAATACAAGTAATACTACGTAACCCAACCTGAGAAAATGACTGGCGGGGAGAAAGCGTCCGAGGTTAGGGTCAAGCGCACTCACACATTGACTGTGTGTCCAGCTCACAAAGCTGAGGCTAACCACTCACGCACTTTGAGATCGTACATTTCCACTCTCTCCTTTGACATGTAATAAATGTGACGCAAAGAAAACAGAAAGTAGTGCTTCTCTCTTTCTCTCCGTTGAGAAACGCATTACAGAGTAAAAATTTTCGCTCGTTTGCTGCACCACAAAGATACATTTCCTTTGTGTACACACATGTGAAACAGAGAGCGAGAAGAAAAATGTCAATTTGAGTAATGCGAGAGGAGCTACGAGAATAACTCGTCCCTTTGTGTTACTTTTGACTCAGCACAAAAGTGCGTACAAATATATAGCGCTTATTTCGTAACATGACTCTCTTATGGAAATGCATCTCTTCTCCCAATTCCTTGAGGAGTATCCATCTAGCTGTCAAAACCAGTTAGATTTCACTTTAGCCCTTTTAGAGTAGCAGCCGTGTGGTAATCCCACTTTTTTGAGACACAAACGTATTTCTCCAGTAAAGTACGGTTTTACTCTCCAAAAAATGTATGGGCAGTTTCACTATTGAACATGTTAGTGTGCATGTGAACGAGTACACTTGCGGCTGCCAGAGTGTCCATTACCCGGCTGTAAGAACAAAGAATTAAAACCCTGTAAATAGACTCAGTGAAATCCTCATTGTCAATTGTTCATGTTATTTTTGTCTCAACATCCTCCAGCCTCGATTGCCTCCGCAGTTTCATTCACTGGAGCACGTAATTCGTCCGCTAAATGCCCGTCATGCTACTGAGTGGGCATCAGCAGCGGTGATACATTAGCGTATAGCCACAGGACTTTCAACTTCCGGGCATTTTTTGCACAATGCTCTAACGGACGGAAAAGCACTGACAAATTCATGCGTTGCGAAACATGCGATGAAAATGAGCCAACTTCCTTCCTCTTTTAGCCAACACACACAAACATTTTACATGACTGGAACAACTTTACGGCACGTCATGAATAAGCACGATAAAAGTGTGTGTGCTGGATCGATTGAGTTCAGTGGAGCCTCACAGGATTTCCCTTGCTGTAATAATCCCCGACATCCCATCTACGACCTCTTCGCAAACACACGTTCTGTGAGCAGAATTTCTCTGTGTGTAACCTGCAAAAAACGCTAAAAAAAAGTTCTCAATTCCCTGAGGTATTTTACTATTCTCTCCGCTATGCCTCATCCAGAATCCTGGTTCTGTCACACAGCTCCTCCAGCAACCGCAAAAACGTATCGCTCCAGAGTTGTGCTCTAGTCGCCATCCTTTGACTATACAAGTGGAAAGTTGGGTGACGCATCGGGAGTGCAATCTCTAGTATAAAAGCCCCGCTTTTCGGAGAGATTGCCTCTTTTTCCGTTATTACGCGAATAGTCCCTAGTGGAGGACCTTGCTGAAAGTTTCGCCGTTGTTGCGGAAGAAAATTAAGTGTTCGCAAGTGTCACACTGAGAAGATAGGGTTACTGTGTCGCGGATTAGGGTTTTTTTCGCAAAAAGTTCTCACGGCCAAAAAAATGACTTTTTTACGACGATCAAGAGCGTTCAAGTGACTTGCCACCGCGGTTTCATCATAATCTCCACATTCTTTGAAGCCGTGATAAGCCAGAAAGGAGACAAGCTGCCGAGTTTTTGTTCTCAACAAAAAAAAAACTTGAGCTTGACTTGTATTACTTCGACAGAGAGTGTGTGGAAACAGCTGGATAGCGTGGCTCCCCGAAATCTACAGCACCGCGTGTAAAATGTAAGAAAGAGCGTTTTTTGTTCGCCTCGTCCAACCATTATTGTTCAAGACGAAAAGGGACGAGACGCTTCTTTCAAAGTCGGAAAAAATGGTGATTATTTTCTCAAAGATTCATTGCAAGGAGAAATTGCTTTGGAAAAAGGGAGAGTAAATGTGTGAGAGATCTGTTCTTCGGATATGTGTGTCGAAAAAAAATACAATTTATACATGCATGCTGCACTTGAACTTGAACAGTCTCTGCGAGCCTTGCGAGTTGGAAAACGAAGTGTTATTTTGGGTTGCATTAAGAGAGAAGAAAGGCTATTTCCACTTGGGCATGATTGTACAACGTCGTTTTACAAAGCCTCACGGTGTAACAAGTTGCTCTGGTCATGGAAGCTTCCAAAATGTTGTTAAATCGCAGCTTTTCATTCTCTTGCGCTGTTGGTGCGCAAAGCTCGTTTGGTAACGTGATGCTAATGACGTGACGTATGTACTTGTGTTTGCAGATGTAATGTTGGAGTGAGAGGATGAGCGACAGCCAGGGCCCAGGCGGAGGGGCCCTGGGATTTGGGCCCCCGCCAATCACGGGCAAACACCCGTACTCACCCCCGACCACGGTGTCGGGACTCTCGACGAGTTCGCCGAATGGACTCACCGATCTCACCGCCTCAGCGCACCACCCCCATCTCACTCTGCTCAAAAGTAGTTCAGGCAATAACCATAGTTTAGGAATGCCACCGAGCTGGCTGCAAGACTCGGAAGGACTGGGTGGTCGCCTCTCAGACTTTTCTGAAATGCGTTACTTGGAACTCAACAATTGGGATCTCAACAGCTACCCCTCAGCCGAGGGACTCACCGCCAGACTCGTCGACACTCGCTCAATTGACTCGCCTGACCAGCCGATCCAGTACCGCCCTTGGGAAAAACCTCCACACACCACCGCTTCCCCAGCGGCCAGTTGTAGCGGCACGTCAAGTACCACTACCACGTCTGCCAATGGTCATTCCGGCAGGAATGACACGGGCACCACCGCGTCCACCCCGAACGGAGTGTCGTCCACGATTAGCGAGGAGAACAAGTCCCCTCCCACTCTCACCACTTTGACGAGCGCCTTCCCCACTTTCACAGACGCGTTCGCACCGAACGGACAGAAGCTTCCGTCATTCCAGTCCCAATTCAATTCCTTCACCGACCCACCCTTGGCCGGCCACCTGACTCACCACATCACGGTGGAGAATCCAAACTCCACCCTTCCGAGCTTCCACACGCTTCCAGCGAATCGCGGCTACGTGCCAACAAACGCCGCTGCAGGCCAACTCCACCCACCTGGAGCTCACCCTGGCCATCCACACATGGTGGCAGCTTCCCCAATGCCTCCACCTCGAGACCAACAGCCTTTCCTGGAGGAGCGTCACATCCAGCTGTTCCCAGGTCAGGTACCTCTCGGCCCCGGCCAGTTTTCCCAGCTGATAGCGACCAGCACGCCAGCCACGTCGACGATGACGATCACAAACGGCCACCACATCCACAGCCCTCACGGCTACCACCCCGTGATGAACGTGACTGGGACCACAAACGGAGGAGGCAGCTTTGGCGGGATCTCTGTCAGTGGCGCGATGGTAGGAACGACGCCCACAATGGTAACGTCCGGGACGAATCCACTGCTCCAAGAACTGGTACCTGTTCCGCCTATGCACACTATACTCCATCCCTCGAGCGCCGCTGCGGCCGCCGTCGCGGCGGTGGCGAATAGTAGTAGTACTCACAAATTAACGCAACCAATAACGACTGATGGGAGCATTCCCGGCCTTAACCTAAATATAATTGATCCTCATCATCACCCGCACCCTCATGCACAACACCCTCACTTTGCCACCCCGAACGGGAACAACCACATGAGTCTCAACCTGCCAAAATACTTGTCCACTGCTTCCAACAGCGACGTCCCAATCGAGGCTCACCTCATCGCTGTTAAGCTTCCAAACGGCTACGAGCACGTGCCTCAGGGACACCACCCCGGGATGCTGGTCTCCACCCAGCACTCCCAGTCACAGTCATTGCATCACCCTCCACCCTCTCATACCCCCTCCCACTCCCAAAGCCACCACCACCCAAAGCTCGACCATCACCAGCGGAGTCCCCAGATAATCTCAAATGGAGGAGGCGCTTCCCCGTCAGTCAACAACAACAACAACAACGCCACAACAAACGGGACCCCCTCCACACCAAAGCGTCAAGGGAAGAGGAAGCGAAACGAGAACAACCTCCACAACAATCATCACCACATCGACCCTGCGCACCAGGTCTCCTCCGTCTCAAGTTCCAACTCGGACTTTAAGCGCCCAAACCTCGGACCCAACCAGCACCACCACCCACACCACGCCACCAACGGGAAACTCAATGGGAACGGGATCGGGAACGGCTCACTTAAGTCAACCAAAATCATGCATTACAGTCCTTAAAACGCTGTCTATATAGTCTCGCTTTTCCGTAACAAAGAAAATCTCACAAACTCACTTTATACTTGACTCAATTCGCGCATTCGAGAAGCGAAACCTTCTCCAGATATTTTCATGATAAACCGCACACATGCGTGTGTCTCTGCTATTTTCACTTTTCGAAAAATTTTCAACTTTTTCCATCCTCCTGCTGCTTCTAGAAACTGAAAGGACCTTTAATACTTCCTTTGTTTGTGGGACACACACTATTTTTGGTTTCCAACTTTTTTATGACTTTCTGTCTCTCTTCATAATGATTAGCGAAATGACTCAGGATGTGTGGCTCAACTCACGAGAGAACTTTGGAGAGAGAACATCCGTGCACATTATACACTATTCTTCATAATCTATTCCAGGGAACAGTTGGGTGTACGCTAAAATTATAGAAAATACATTTCGAGTTCAGGGAAAACCCCATTAAAGTGCATAAAATACAAACCGAGTATTGTACTGCTCCATCTACTATTCAAAGTTTTTTTTTTGTGCTGGAGCAAAACACACAGGAGGCTCATATATATTGTCTGCCAAAAAAACGTAATTACAGGCTTTCCGATTTTGATGGGGACGGTTTTTTATGAAGGTCCGACATGAGCTCATGTTTTGTTTGAGCTTTTTCTAGTCGTTGGTTGGTCATATACTCATTTTCAATTTTCTTTTGTCGCTCAACGAAATTGAACAACAAATTGAGCTCATGCTAAAAACAAAGGCAGATTTTAAAAAGTTGTCCGAAAAATTTGCTGGTAAAGTTTGAGTCGATTAGGTGTAAATGTAGATTGATGCGACGAAGTACATTTCTTTAGAGATCATATTGACTTGGTAGAAATACAGGTGGGTGTTGGGTTATGATTCATGTTATGTCTGAGTGATACTATCATTTGGACTTCGGTCCACATATTCCATTCAGGGGGTTGAATACGGCAATCATAGAAAATCATCATCATGATCATCACCAGCGCCAAACGTTTTGGGTGACCGTTAACAAAAGGCAAATTTGCATAACAAAAGGCAGATTTGCATAACAATGGTCAACGGTCACCCAAAACGTT
>JAHZMW010003503.1:0-25668 GCA_027743745.1 Alloscopus bannaensis | reverse complement strand
CGGGATCGAGTCCTGCTAGATGGGTGAACTTTTTGTTTTGCTTTTTAGCATTTTTGATAAATACGTAAAAGTGCACTGGCCGACATACATTATAGAGTTTTTACAACTTTTTATTTTTTTAGTTTTCATTAAAGCAACTGAAACTAATTTTTGCTTTCAGCAATTTATACAATTTATACACTGTACATTATACTTAGGCGAGTACATAGCAACTTTGTGTAACACGATCTAAGAGTCAGGTGAACTAACATAATCTATTTGAATTACTTCTGTTTTTGAAGTGTAAATCAATAAATCAGCTCCGAAATGAATCAGCAAAGCCATCATTTTAAGTCTCCATTTGTAGTTTGGGACAAAATATAGCAGTGGCGTACATAAACTAACCAATGACCGCAACGTCTCCGCGGCAGCTTTTGTCATTTTCCTGTCGTCGAATTGCATAATAACTATGCCAACTTTTTGACATTTTGCCATTTGCGGGTAGAAGTCACAGGTTGTAACAAGTTGGAATAATACATGACGGTAAATGGGACTTATCTAACAGCATATTACAAAGCGGCAGCTAATTTATGGGCTTGAGCAGAAAAAAAAACTTCCCTACATGCATGTCAAATTTGTTGTTTGTGGAGACGCACTTCAGACACATTTTTCTTTTTTTATGTAAATTTTCATTCCATGTGTATTAATGCTTGAATGATTATGAGTACAAGTGGAAGACAGCCATCGACGATCAACGGCTACTAGAATACATACATGAATATGTAAGAAGAAAAGAAAAACGGTTTTCATTTTCTTTCTGTGGTATATCGATCTTTATTGTGCTTCACCAACGGAGATGCATTTCAATAACACCACTCCATTTCACTTTCAGCTGTGTCATCCAGCAATGTTTTAATTAAACGTAGAAAGGAAAAAAAAAACTATATGCCCTGCAGGAATTACTACCAACATCCTAATCATTCCTTCGTCCACTTTACAAACGACTCCCAAAAACACAAGCATAAATGTATAAACATTGAATAACTTTTCCCATAACTCTAACTCGTCGGATTCGCAGGTTTTGCGATAGAACTTCAATTTTACTGCATATGGCATTTTTTTACGATACCTTTCCGGTATATACAGGATATGCTTGAACTCCTTGACAGGTACAGGTGTGAGGAGTTCAGAGCCTGTCTCCTCACAGAATTGCTTCTTGAAGACTTGATTATCCAGTAGAAGCAACTCGAGGCCTGGAAGCGATACATTGATTTTATTGGGTATTTTTTCCTTATTTAATTGCAACAAACCATTTGGGTGTACTCCTTGATCCCTACGAGGCGTCTCCGTAAAATAGTCGAAAATAATTATTGTGGTGGTTTTATTCTCTTTTTCGCAAAACCTATCTGTGACATGCAAGTCAGTATTGTTTCGCACAGTTCGAAAATGGCAGTTGTATATACCAGGCTCTGGGATTAGAGAGATCCGTAGTCTAATTTCCTGTTCATTTTCAAAATCATCTCGAGAAAGACGGAGCACGAAGCCTCGCAACACTTCCACCACCTTCGGTCGAATTTTCCAAACCGGTGGGTCGTCAAAAGTGTTTTGAACAAGTGGGTCTAAAAATTCTTTAGTTATTGGGATGAGTTCCATCAACGATTTTTGCAGTAAAATTTTAAATCTTTGTGCAACACTCCGCTTTCTGCATCCGCGAAGAAAAATCTTCCCAGGGTATTCCTTCTCAAAACCTTCCATCGAAAGGATTATAGTATCATTTTGCGAACTGAGCCTCGGAATATACTTTTCTCCCAGTTTATTTCTGATTTGGGCAATCACAACCCGTAGGTCTACAATATGTCGTCCAGAATGACTCGCCATTTTGTTATCACTCCAGTCGATCTCGGAATATATATGAACATCGTGGTCCAAACTCAAGATTTCGTAAATGATGACACTGCCCACACTTTCGCCAACCAAGTGGCTTACCAAATGACGCTCGTTCTGCAACACAATATGCGTTCCATTCACCCTGGAACTTCTAGCGTGCAGGAACTCCTCATCAGTGAGTAGCACTACAGAAGTACTCAATCTCTTGGCAGTTTTCATGACCTCGCGTAAAACTACATTTTTGTCCAACGGCAATTTCCCTCCAATCCGCATGGTGAGGTAGATGTGTCCTTCGTGGGCTACGCGGATTTGGAGTCCGTCCCTTAACATCATGACAGGTTGCTGATAAAATCCATGTTTGGTGCGACCTGCGTGGAGCATTGAATGAAAATACTCCCTCCCGCGGATGACGTATGATAGTTGTTCCGTCATCGAGTCAAATTCAATGGCCTCCAGGTCACGGACAGTGAATGCAAGCCAATAATTGTGAGACGGTCCTTCGGTCAATCCTAGAGGGTCGAAGGTCCTGATTGTGTCGAAATGATAGTGGAAGGTGCTATTCAAAGATTCCTGCTCAAGTTCACTGGACTCGTCAAAACGTAAGAAATAAATGCTCGTGTTTTCTCTAATGTCCATGGCAAGGTTGTAAGCACAGTTCGCTTCAAAACTGATGAGAATCAGGTCGGCTTCAGGAGGTACCGTCGGGACGGTTGAACAACTTTGTGCAATGTGAACGGAATCTCCTGCAAAAGCAATGAAGTTCAGTAATGAGGAATAATGGCAAGGTAAGTGAGATAAATGACTAAATGGAAGAAATAAATGGTTTTTGTGTTACCGAATAACGAGTTCTGTATGATTTCGGATTGATGATATTTGTATAAGACAATCGTATTGGACCATATTATAGCCGAACATGTCCAAGGAGGAGAGAATACAATTATCAGGAGAGTTGCGCAACAAAACTTTAGGAATGTTCTTCCGTCCATTTGACACCCCATGACTTGTGACACTTTGTGATCTTACACCAGTTATGACGCTACTTTCTACTTATTTTTGTAATTGACTTTAAAAAATTATTGAACACTTTCAGAACTCATTGTTGTTGACGTTGCTGAAAAATTTGTAAAGTTTTTTTGTAAACATTCAGCATCATCAGTTACGACATGTACATATATGCATAGAATTTCAGGTACATTGTGCATATTAACATGTGGATAGGTATGTGCTTCATCACACGCAGGAATTTCTCCATTTGAGTACCAATATAAAAGTTCTGGCAGGCATTTTATTTAGAAAGGGGTTTGAAAGAGACAACCTTATGTTAATCAGGAGCACAAAAGATGTAAAAATAGGCCCACCAGTTTAGATTGTTTACCACAGAGGACCCTTTCCGCTGATTGAGTTCATCGTACAGCGCCTGGGATCTTCAATTGGGCATTGAACAAAATAATACTTCTCGAAACATTGCTGGACATACTATGCTCTGTTGCGGAATGCATACCACTGTCTCATGCTTACTTTGTATTTGGTCGACAATTATTGTCTCAGGCTGTAATGTTTTCTCATAAATTATGACGCGGTTCAAATAGTGAATAGTCTCGACGTGTTCATAGTACATTTCATTCGTACAAGTGTTGGAGATCGGAATTGAAAGTTATATACTACCTATTAACCGAATGGGAAATTGAACAAGACACTTACAGATCGCCGACAGGAGAAATAACAAAAACATTTTACTCAATTGAAAATTGTGTAAAATTGACTTTAAGACGTAAGAAAAGGCATGTACGTGAGGTGATTAAGTCAAGGTAAAGAAAACTGAATGCTAACCCATTTTTGTTGTGCATATGAACAATGAACACCCACGCAAACGCTAAACAGGGCTATTTTGGTAAAGCTCTTCAAATGGAAACACACGGCGGTGTGTTGACAAAGTATAAAATTTGGTAATTTGCACGACAACCCCTTCCTTCTACATAAAGGAACATCGTATATATTAGTGTGAGTTATCAGCCTTCTCGTCACTCTTTGTACCGTTGCTGGTAGCCATCTCCACGTGAGCGTCATAATCCTTGCTGAAATCACAAGAAACCATTCACTAAAATTAGGAAATATTGGAGCAGTCGAATATACCTGTTTCATATATTTTCGCTTACGTTCCGAATCGCTCTCCGTCCTCGAAGGCGTCTGGGAGACGCTTGCCAAACGTTTCTGGTATTAGCAACGACAGTAGACCTGAGATCCACGATGCAGCTCCGAAAAGAAGCAGTGGTAACGGTTTCCATATGTCACCCTGAGCAAATCACAGGTCAGTCGCATAATGAGTCAATGCTCAACAATGTCGGTGGACAAGGTGAAAGTTTCATAATAAAAGTTACCAGTGGTAATAAGTTATTGGTCACAATGCCTCCAACCCTAGCGCACATCGAGCTGGCCCAAACTCCTGTGTTCCGAATAACGGTGGGGAAGCTTTCTGCTGAGAAGATGTAGATCATTCCGTAAGATGCTGTAATGCACAATGCACACTTTCCCTATCATCGCAAACGCTACAAGTGAAAAATTTTCACTTGTAGTCTACAAGTGTCCAGTTCCATTCTATGACGAAGAGTAAATTACAAAAAATACATGAAACTGCATAACAAACAGGAAACTGTAATCTGCTCCTTGTGGTTTTGTGTGACTTACCCGGAGAATCAGGAAGAATGGCACAAGCAGCCCTCCTCCCACCTCCTCCAGCCAACATGCACCCACACAACACAATCTTCCTCCCAAAACGATTGAGACTGACGAGGAGGAAGAGGAGGTAGGCCGGCACTTCCACAGCTCCTGCAATAGCAAAGTTGATGTAGTCGTTCCCATCGAAATTTGACGTGTTGAGCGAAAGCCCGTAGTAGACTCTACTGTTGACAAACCAGCAGAAGAAAAAATGTTGAGGGAGCGGAGCATGAGGCGATTGTACTTAAAAATGTCTTTAAGGCTCCCAGTCTGAGCTGGAGTGTCCTTTGAAGCGTCTTCCGACAAACGTTCTAACATCTCCTCAGAGAGGTCCGCTTTATTCTCTTTCGCAACCACACGAAGAATGACACATGCTTCTTCCTTGCGACCGCGAGCCAAAAGCCATCTCACTGATTCGGGGAGAAACCTGAATAAATATTTGAGAAAACTGTATCGTGTAATAAAACAATGCTCACAACACTAACTCCTTTGTCATTCAGGTAGACTTGTTTAAAATAGTGACAGGCGTGTTGATCTCATTAGTTAATCATTCACTCAAGCAATTCCAACTGTCCTCAGCTCAACTGAAGACGAAGATCGAGTGCCGCTTGACCGCAAGCACCAAGGGGAATTTCAGGCTGATGATGGGATCAACTGTTCTCATTCGTTTGTGACGTCCTTACTTATGCGAGTTGAAAAGATGGACGATTTTACCCGACGGGACTAACATTCAGGTAAATGTTACCATTTTCGCTCATTTGTTTAGCCAAAGTTGAGACTTTTATAAGTGTTTCTGCGCTCCCAAATTATTGCAGAAATTACCTTCCAAAAGATCATGGCACCTTTAAGCCTTCTTCGAGAGAGCCTGTAACGGGATCCTCCATTCAGTATCAGAATCGCAAGCCTATTTCTTCCGGGGTGCACTCAGCTTTTTCAGAAATCCCAATTTTTCTATTCGGAGACCTTCATCTGATGGGAGCCTCCCGTCGGAGGAATCTTGGAAAAGACGATTTCAGCTCCAAGTGAAGAACGACACGGGAAAGAAGATTGGAGGAAATCTGATTCAGGAGAAGAAAGGGCCACCGCGTGACCTTCCGTGGCGTGGTGTCACTCAAGTAGCCGAGAGTCATTGGCAATTTGGTAATTGTACAGAAAAGTTCATTCGACTCCTCCAAAAGTTTCCTTTTCATACACATACGGAGAGCTCTTTGTAAATGCAGCGTGTTCATCTTCAGCCCCATCTATTGTTGCCTGGACTCAGGCATTGGGGATTCGACTGTTGTTCAGCCCGTTTACACAACGACTGCTGGATATCGCCTAAATCGATTTTCCGTCTTGAGTCCACCGTGCGCATCATGAAGACAATGATGGAATTGGTACAAGTTTCCCCTTCGTGTCCTTTTGTCGGAATCCTGCTGAAAGCTATGCGAAAGTGCTGTCGTTCCAGAGATAGACACACTATCGTCGTCTTTGTTGCCACACTCATGTCCTTTCGTTTCTTCATAAAAATATGTTAGCATACTGATTGAATGGCACGATAATTCCAGTCGACATTCAATGCGTCTCAAGAATGTGACAGTGATTTTTTCCGTAGAAACCACACATTGTTTTCATCATCTTACTTATTCTATTTTCTAGTATGCTATGGTGAATGTGTGTGTGTAAAGTCTCATTTTTTGTGTGTCAAGATTACCAAATGAAAAGAGCAAAGTGTTCCCATTACAATCATATTGATTCCATTGTCATTGTCACAAGAGATAGAAGCGAAGTCGAGACAAAACTTACTTTCTTATTCAAAGGACCGCTCTCACACACACGAAGCTATCATAATAATAAGGTGAAGTGATGTTTTTTTTTCTTCTCTCTTTCTTTATTGACCTAAAAAGGAATTCCCTAATGTTGTTCCTGCTCTATTCGATGATAACGATAATGACGTCATGGTGAAATTTTATTACTTCAGCAGAGAGATATTTCCTATACTCTTCTCAACTCATCCGAGTTGAACTCGGAGCGAAAAAAAATCGTCATTTTCTCTCCATTTTATTTAGAGGAATGCTGCACTACAAAGCTTGGATATTGCCATGGTTTTTTTGATATCAAAAAGTTTTTAAGGTTGATTCCCCATATCCAAACTGTTTTATGTCCAATTTAATTGATTCCTATTTCAGGTTTTGGGACTCACAACATCCACTTCTCATAGAATGTACCTATTCCAAATCCTGCATCATCCACAGGTTACACTTATTCAAATTACCCAACTTCTCTCTTTCACTCTCTCATCATGACGATCATTATCATCTTATAGCTCACACATTTCTTCTCACTAGTAAATTCAATTCAAGTTTTTTTTCCATTCTACGGCACAACTCGTCTTGTATGAGAACTACAAAAAAATCGTTAAGGTCGACGTAACTAGTACTTTTAGGTGTCCACATATGACATGGATGTTCCTCCAAATATGTGCATTTTTAAAAGGCCATGCTGTTACCTCGTTCAATGAAGTTTACCTCCTGAAGCTCATTGGATTAATAAGCAGCACCCACTCGTGACACGAAGAATAGTAATAGTGTATTCTGTAAGAGAATCGTTTGTGGGGGAAGTCTGCTTTCCCCCCTGATGAGTCCTTCTGGAGGTCGTACTGTGAAATATAGAAACTACACTTGTAAATCCGAGACTGACGTGAGAGACCACAAGAAAAGCGTAATAGAATAAGCTCCTTATTCTAGGTGCAAGTTGCGGTGAGACTTTTATGAATTCTCATATCCCACATGGTTTGAGCATGGATCTTCTCCAGGAATGCAATGAGCGTATTATCCAGGAAACATGCAAGTTTTCCTTGTATACCTACTCGTCTCGTTTGCTCTCCCTCAAAAATGGTATTGTGTGGACAAGCAGTAAAATTGTGTGTGCACAAAGGAAGAACATGATACGAGTCATTATGTCGCAAGTCTCTGTATATAAATCTATATCACTATTATACTATTTTTTAAGTTAAAAAATTCTTTCATTCAATTACGCGAGTCTCCCATCCTGTGACCGGGTGGCTGTAAAGAATGTTGACTTTTTTGATTCCCTTCGCTGCAATCGGAGACGACACGAGAAGCCGAGAGGAGGAGACTTGGTTGGACCATCATTGTTGATACGACAAAAAAGCAATTGCGCCGCGGCGTAAAAATATATTTGTACCGGAGCAGTCTCAATAAAGTGTAATAAGTGTAAATAAAAGCTGAGCATTAACAATGATTGAGTTTGAGGGTGAGCAATTTTCATGAAACATGATTCACGGCAGTAATGATCACTCATCATTTTTATGTGAGTCTCCTCAAACACAATGTAAGGCATTAACTGTTTTTATCCACACAAAAAACGTCTTCCACTGTGTGTATGACTTTTTCAGTTTTTGTTGAGGTGACAATGCAAAGCAACCCTTACACTGATCGTGAAGGATCTAAATAAAATGGCCACAAAATGCGTTAAGAATAGGAGCATTTGTGTGTGCCTCATTGAAATAGGTGATTGCCATGTAGACACCACACGCATACACCCAAAGAGAGGAAAAAAAAGCAACTTATTTTTTGGGGGACTCAGGGTGCAAGAAAAAGGAGGAAGGCTGAACGGTTTTTTCTCTGTTGCAGAGAGAATATATGAGATTGAATCTCATTTGTATTTTGACTACGATGGGGTTCCACTTCTCCGCCACCACCAACAGTCTCTCTCTTCTGAAGAAGGCAAGGGGACTTTTCTCTCTCTTGCTCTCCTTCAAAGCTTGTTAGACAACATTAATCGTTTCGGCCACCCAGTGAGACTGTCATTTTCGGTGAAAAGGGACTAACACCATGGATCCGTGTATAAACACGGACAAACATTTTCCAAAGTGGAGAGGAGAAGGTGAAAAGGCACACAAAGTGAGCAATAAGAAACGAGAGAGTCAAAGTGAGAGCTGCATGAGAGGTAAATGATCACCGTAAAAATTCTTATTTCCTTATATAACCAAAACACGTATATGTGTAGTATTTTTTATGCATAATATAACATACCATTAAGTATACGTTATGTAAGTCTCCAGAGAGCTTCTCAATTTTTTTTCTTACACCATAAATTGGTAAGCATTAAATAGTTGTGGGAGATGATCACCTTTTTTCTGTGACTACTGCTGGCTCCTTCCTCCGAGATTTCTTTTTCTTTGGGCCTCCATGATATAAAAGGAAAAACAGAAGGAGCAATTTACAACCATGTTCGAACAGGAGTACACTACATCACACGGTGTCGTGAAAATGCATCCGTGCTCTCCAACAACTGTATCACATCACGCGCGCGTATAATACTCATACTCGCATAAACTTGGAACACCATATCTGCCGTTAAATTTATCACAAAAATTCGGTTGGCGTCCAGGGGAAAGGGGAAGGAGTAAAAACTTCGTTTTTATAATGACATCAACTATGCATGACTTGCGGAGAGCGAAGCAAAA
The DNA here is from genome assembly GCA_027743745.1 of Alloscopus bannaensis. Taxonomy (NCBI): domain Eukaryota; kingdom Metazoa; phylum Arthropoda; class Collembola; order Entomobryomorpha; family Entomobryidae; genus Alloscopus; species Alloscopus bannaensis. The sequence goes on along the minus strand of JAHZMW010003503.1, from coordinate 16,616 downwards.
GTTTTGTAGTAAGTAGCAGAAAATAAAGGGAAACGAATGCTGTTGGACAACAGCGAGAATGGAGAGAGAGATGTATGCGTAATTTAATCGAGAGGATGATGACACCAGTAAATTTTCTACTTTACAAGATTTACTCACTTCAAGTGGCAAATGGGAGAGAGACTGCACCTGCATTCCATTCTCTCGTCTTTAAAACGGAGTGCAGAAGGGGGTTCTCTCTCCGTCAAGGCGAAACCATTTGATTCGATGTTGACGTAAAGTAGTGGTAGTCATAAAAAGTGTGTGGCATTATTACACTTTGTCCACGTCTACTCATGTAAGGTATATAGTTCAGTTGGAAGTTTAAAAATGACGTATTTTTTGGTTGGTTCCGTGCTAAAAACAGAGAGACCATGATTTTACGATTTTATGAGTTTACTCGTTGGCTAACTCGTGTTACACTTTGTGCTCCTGTTCCCGTTTTGTATATGCGCGAAGAGCTTGTTGTCCTGAAAAGACTCTTCAAAAAGTGTGGTGGTGTATTGTACATTGTTTCATGGTTTTCCACCAAAAATCTGATGAGGGAGTGAGAAAGGAGGCAGTGAATACTGCCAGGATGATAATGATGAGTAATATTGGAGAGCTTTCACAATGACTCGAGTCTCACTCCTTCCCGTGTTAATTATAAGTCGTAACTTGAAACACTCGAGTAATAAGGTGTGGTGAGAGGAATCTCGAGGCCAGGAATATGACTTTGTTTTGTGTCGCACTTAAAATGGAGACCTGACTCGAGTACATAAACTCTGGAGGAAAGTGAGTATTTTGAGAAATTGGCCTTTTGGAGGCTCATGGATGAAGAAACGACGACAGAAAATATTGAGTCGCACAAATACTAGCAGTTCCTCTGGCCTCCCATTTCATTCATTTGCTGAAACCTCGCTAGATTTCAAATAGGGAAAGCACCTGAACTAACTGCATTGAGGCCGTTGAGATTTTGTTTGCTCGGTAATAATTCCAGAAGGACGAGTTACCAGGTTTAAATCCGGTTTAGCTCTCTCCTATCAGCGAACAACATAAAAATGACCATTCACCCTGGGCTACCTCACATTTGTCTCGTATTGCGCAATCTTGCCATGCTCTCACCGAAAATAAAGGTGACCATGCAAGGAGAGTCATTTGAAATGAAGATTCTTTATTTGAGCACATATAACTTTCTCCCAGCAGGACTACATGACTCGCAAAACGTGTCCAACAGCTCATACCGATTAAAAAGTGATCGATGGGAATGGACCTTAACCCTATCCACTCGGAGAGCCCACCACCTTAGAAAACAGTGGATTTCTTTACCTTGAATCCTATTCTCAATTTTATCTCAACAACGAGTAATATACTAGGGGTGGTTCCTCGTTGCAACGTTGTGTGACTTATTGGAAATAGAGAGAGAGAGCATATTATCTCACACAAGCACCAGCATTCGGATGTGCAATAACACTCGAGAGCAAAAAAAAAACTCTGATAACCAAATATTTTTTGCACAGTTGAGCCCGGGTGGAGTCACAATAACGGAGAGAGCTATTTTTCCTTGAGACAAGAGCGTTATGGGCAAAGAAGTTTTTTTTTCTGCTTCGCAGTCACCCTGTAAGTGTACGAATAAATTTGTTAGGATGACATTATCTCCACTCCAATTTCTTATTTACCTCCGTCGTTGAAGAGAAATTGTATGAGAAGGATTTATTTCCGTTTGGACCACTTGTGTGCACTCTCCCAATGGGATTTTCTCCCCCCAAAGGTTTTTAAAAAATTTATGGCTTCAGTCTGCTTTTTTACAACGTCCAGTGAAATCTGAACGTCAATAATAATGATATTAGACGGTTTCTTCGATTTTTTTGGACGGGAGAGAATTTCCATAGCGAAGAAAAATGTGCTCGTTTTTACGAGATTTCAAAGTGCAATTGGTGAGAAAGTCTACACACATTTCCAGCAACAGGATCAGGGTGACTGGCAAGCTCGTTTTTTCATCTTTGTTTTTCAATACGTATTTACATATATGCAAATCAAAAAATCGAGGCAAACGCCGCAGATTTCATATCAGACATGTACTTATCGTATTGCCACACTGAAGCTCTTTTTTACTGTCAAACATCATCTTTTTGTATGATTTCAGTAGAAAACATCCGACACGTTTGCCATACATTTATTAGATTTGCATTCTGACATTTTTTCTTGGTGAGCACTCAAAACTCCAATGAAAATATACTTCCAATTTTTTTCCCTATGTACACAGCGAAAGTACAGTCGACATGTCCAGAGAGCTCGTGAAATCATGAAATATTATGTATGCTTTCTCAGCCCATTCTAAAAATATACAGACAAACAAACTGTGCACACTTTTATGGGTGTTTGCTCACTAAATGGTTTCCACTCCAGATCAAAGATCCCAATCATATTTCTCAACTTGTGCGATTTACCAACAACAAAACTTTCTCGATCGTGGTGGAACATCATCATTTCCCATGTGTGTGTGTACATTCAGTACTGCTGATGATGCGCACTTTTTTTTCTGCAAAGAAATAACGAGCGAGATCTCTGTACTCTTCGAAACGAGATTCCATCATGGAAGGTAAGCTGTTTTGGTGTTTATACTTCACAAAACGACGGTACACACAGTCGAATGTGAGCGGGCGGGGTGGAAGAGTCGATATTTATCAAGGAATTCAAGTGTCACATTGATTTTCAAAGAGATTTGTTCAGGCATCCATAAACGTTGAGTCAGATGGGACTTGTGTTGTCTCCTGATCGTTATTTTCCTCCGACAAGAAGCCCACTTGCTTTCTCTTTGGGCGCAGTGAGGAAACAAGTCTATTTAAACTGCTTTCGATCAATCGCATTACATCGTTTAAGCCAAGTTCACTTTGTGTGTGTGAGAGAAAATGGGAGTGCATTTCCAGGAAGTGACACCCGCGTTCTCATAACGTCTCACAAATAACAACGAAGATTAGTGCAAGTCTGGCATGCAACAACTTTGTCTTCCTTTTCCCAGGAAAGCAAGGGAGAACACTTTCTCATGTCGCCTCGACAGAAGAATGAGTTCACTTGATTCTCAAGCAGGGCTATTTCCCTCTTCCAGCAGAAAAGGTGTATTTTTGTGTTTGAAGCAGAGCTTCTTCCAAAATTTCCAGGTCGCATTCACAGAATGTCGTCGTAAAACGATGAGAGTCTGTGCATTTTTGTGTGGAGCTCGTAAAAAGTGGGAATGTTCCCTTAAGTACTCCTGAACTTGTCAGGAAAGTGCAGTCTTCGGAGAAAATGCTTATCTGCTTTTCTTGTGGAAGTACCTTCCCCACTTCTGAATAACTCGAGGCAATCTCGTTTCTCTTTTTCTCTCCGTACTTCCAGCAAAAGTTTTTGAACGACCATTTGCAGGCGTGTGTGCATGGGTGCCACTCTTTCTGGAACGTGTGAGAAAGGGGAGTAGTAGTAAACGGTCACAATTCAACTTTCCCTCTGATGTACATTTTCGTTTGCATTTGCGAGGGAGTGTGCGGTTGAACCACTTTCACAACGGCGGCGGGAGGAACGCGTTTGTATTTATTTTAGAGGGAGAGATAGCGAAGAAACCACACACGTACTATACGCCTCTATATCAGACACGATTTGTCGTTTTGAGGAGTTTTCCGTAGAGAGCGACCCAAGCTTTTGGAGAGATATGACGATGTGACTTTTTCTCCGTTTCCATACAGTTATTTCCATATGTATGAGAGGGGAACGCGTGGAGGAACAGTTTTGCGAGTCAAATCAAGAGGAATTTATTGGGCATCACATTTCTCAGACAAGACACCGCCAGATCGGGGTCCGAATAACGGAGCACGCTGAGGATAAATATGGAAAGTTTTTCCCTCTCTCATCCCCCAACTGTGGCCTCATGACTGAATGAAAAAGGACTCGAGGAAAGTCAGAAGGACGAGTAAATATATCCAAACTAGATGGACACCACATCACTGCCACAGTTGCCATGTTATTCAATTCAGTGGATCCTTTCAAATGATTTCAGAATCCTCCAGACATCGCATACTTTCTGTGGCACCACAACATCAGGGGATGACAGAGAGAAAGATATGAGAGTAGTTTCTCTCTTACGACTTTGTGATAACTGTAAAACGGTGATCTATGACTTTAATCGATTCCCTTATCAATTTCATAAAACTAATTGAGCACATTCCATCAACATCATGGGGCCATCAAGTCTACACATCAAAATCACTTCTTTTTCATTCAGACTCGTAAAGTTTACAGCAAACTTCTCTGTCGCTTCTGCAAATCTCTCTTTTGGATACTTGAGTCCTGGAAGTCGGCTATGATCAAATTTGGGAAACAAAAGCAATAATCTGAATTGCGAGCTACGAAGCACATCAAAGACACATTGTGGTCCCTCTGTTTTCCCTCTCAGTCTGTTCATGTGCACCGGAAAAATGAGGGCGGATGACCACAGTGAAATGATGGACATGGCGAAAAAATATAATATCTCTCCCATTTTCCGCCATCACTCTCGAGTGGGAGACAGACGAGGATGAAGGATGAGTGAGCAATCTGGTGGGGAAGTTAAAGCTCTCTTAAAACATTCATCGGATATACACAAATATGTAATGCTCCAACAGAGTCCTTCCCTCTCTTCGTCTGACGCTATTATCTCGTGAAAAGTTGAGAGAAACATTGTTCTCTCCATCGGCAGAGTTCAAGCATGGAACACCGCGACCATAGGATTAAAAATGAACATGACGAGATGATGGCAACAATTTCAGAGAGGATGATGAAACACGCGTCTCCTTTTCCCTCTGACAAATACATTTCCTACTTGTTCCACTCCACATTTTTACTCCTGCCTCACAATTCCCATCAGCTTGTTTCTCCTCCATAATCACCGCTTTCTATTTGACTGCCGCTGTTGCTGCAACTGCACTTATCAAAAAGTTTACTCTTTTTCCTCGCGTCGCTCTCTCGCTTTCTCTCGGTGAAGCGTACTCGAATTTTTCCCCATTTTAAATACGATTTTGAAGCAATCCTCTCCTTTCTCGGTGGGAAGTGAAAGGCATTAATTTTCAGGGAGAGAGGTATAGTCTCTATATAATACACTGTGAGCTTGTATGCTGGTTCTCTGCAGACTGTTGGTGGTGGTAATCGGTGAAATGAATCTCTTTCCAGACCTCATTCCAGTCACTTTTCCGCATTTGAGAATGATCAGAGTTGATCCTTTCTCTTTGTGCTCCGTTGCACTCAAAAGCTGAGAGTCACATCATGCCGTCTTTCTTTCAACGGCGTGTGCATAGTGAGCCCATGTTTTGTTTTTTACACAGAGAAAGCAAAGCTTTCTCTTTGCTCAAATATTCTTTGTGCTATCATCATTCTCCCTAGTTTGAAGACAATGCTTGGCAAGTTCATTACTCTCTTCAAATGCTGTCCATTCCGAGAGAGATTCTCTCTCTGCTCAAAATTATTTAGTCGAGACTGAAGACACATTAAAATGCGTCCTTCCAAAACGTGACGGCTGTCTTCTATTCGCCATATTGCCATCCATGTGACGAGCAAAGAGTCGCGCGACTCTTTTGTTCTCCGCTCTGTCTTTCCAAAAGTGTGTACAAGAAAGAGACAAGGGACTCTGCAAAAATATAGTGGTGTTGGTGCTGGAGGCGCTTCTTTTTATTGTAATGAGGCGGACGATGCTAAATTTAATAATGTGCATTTTCTAGATCCTCATCATTTCACTACAGATCTACATACAAGTTCTCCTCCAGCATCCTTTTGAAATAATACACTCATCCCATGCAAAACGGGACACCACCACCATATCCCAAAACTCACACAACTCCCTCTCGTCTCATTTATGTTTTCCTTCAAAGTATGCATCCTCTTTGTATTCATTACAACCATCTGACATGAGGAAGGACAAGAAGAAGGAAAAAAACTCCAGAAAATATTCGGAGAAGTATAATAATATCTGTGAAATTAAATGAGGATGCGGGACCGACTTTGGTGGTGGTTTGACTCCGAGTTTCTTCAGACAATGATAATATGGAACTGGTCCTTTTATTAGTTCTCAACTGGCAGCAGCAGTACAAAACTTTTTCCGAGGGTATGATGATCAAAACGATACGGAAAAAAGCCACAAAACGGAGGAAAGAAGAACTGGCTAAAATGTAATATGTATGCTCTTCTCTGTTCGAAAGAGTTTTTTTTGTGGGGAAAGTAATAAAAGAATAATTCGATCGTACACGCATATAATTTTCTCCTACAACTCTGAAAGTTAGATGATGAGAAACGTTCGTACGGAGAGAATATATTATTATTACGGAGTTGTCTTCCTATTTTGACAAAAAAAAACAATTTTAATTGATTTTGTTACTGTGGAAAACAAGTTTTCTATCAAAAACCGTTCTTTCCCAGTGACGTAAAACCGAGTGTGGAAAGTAAAAGCTTCACTGCTCAGTTTGCCGTCAGCTGCACTCTGATTTTTTGTTTCAACAATTTTTTTTGGAGAAACAGAGAGAGAGAGAGAGAGGCAGTTTTGAGAGGAAGAAGCTAAATAGTAACCCTTTTTTATTTCCTTTATGACAGTGGTGATGACGATGGATGGTGTTTCTTATACGTTAGTCGCGTCTCTTTTTTACTTAAGAGTTGATGCGGTCTCGAGCACATAATAATATCGAGGAGAGATGCTGTTCTCTGCCACACCGTTGCCTCCGTCCGCGTCATGATGAATGATACTCTTCGATCTATCCTGGAGAGAGTTATAAGTAGTGTGCTCAAGGAAGGAGAGCGTAATAATAATTCGCTTTGTTGTTCCGCTATATTGCGCTCCCACAATCACAACAGCCACAACAAGGATATTATTAAAGGGGATATACGCACTGGAAAGGCCATCCCCTTCTCGACTCTCATTCTGCACGTCTTCCACTGAATAAGGAATCACTACTTCTGAAGATGGCAACAAGGAGAAAAAAGAAAAACTTGAATGTACGGTTGAACACGGAAGGAAACGCAAGAGTTAAAAATGTTGTACTTCACAAAAACGAGGAGAAGGGGAGGAAAACTCAACTTTATTTTAAACCCTGTTTTTTTTCTTTCTCTCAAAAACAAATTAATCTTAATCATAGTATTTTTCAGAGGAAGTGTACTTTCAATTTCATTGTATGCTTGATCATCGAGTCCTCCAATATTTGGGGGTGGGTCTCACAAAGAGGTTTGTTCGGAACTTGTTGTCTAAAACACTGAAGAAAATGTCCACATTTGAACGCAACTCGGATGCCTGATCTCGTGAGTGATGGCGAACGCGTCAAAGCGAAGTTTTATGACTATACTGGCACGTTTATAATGTATCATAAATCTGCAAATCAAGGGCAAAGATCATTGCTATCTAATTTTTCTGAGACCATCATGGAGTCACATAAATTAGAAGTTGTAATTCGTTTATGTTGGCCAGCATCGTCATTTGCAGCACTTGGTGTTATGTTATTCTCAATTTGGAATGGGGAAAGATTGTTCTTTCTTTCTCAGGAGTTTTCCATGTATAAAAGTTTCAAATATTACTCCTGGCGAGAACAAGTGAAGGGAAGAAAGTCGAGAAGAAAGTGAGACGAAGCAGTACGGAAAACGTCCTGAGGCGCTTTTCGTGGGGGAAGGAGAAACTACTGATTGACTTTCTTTTCTTTGGCTGGTAGATAATATTATTGTCGGGTTGCACTAAAAGAGGAAAATTGTTTCCATTTCCGTTGTTTAGTATTGTTTGCTACGACTCAATAAACTTCAATTCAGAATGCTCATTGAGAGTAGAATTGTGATCGTTGTACGATGATTGTTACATATATGCTAGACAATTTTTTTCTCGTCAAATTTGTTTTTACGGGGCCCAACGATGAAAACACTTCTAAGCCAGGGATCACTTTCCCTGTATGCTTAACCTACTTAAAATTAAGAGTCAATCAACAAACACAACGAGCTCAGGATTTGTTGAGTAATCGCTCGAACCTCTTTTGAGCCATATCTCTCCCAGGGATAATGAAATATAATTGAAGCGAACCGCATGAAAACGACCTCTAATTCGCACTCCAGACTTGCACAATACTGCTCCATGCACATAGCAAACAAGATATGCATCCGCTCTCGTTTTTCTCTTGAAGCGAAAGAACAACACAACTGTCTACTCTTGTGGGGAATCTTCTCAAAAAGCATTTCCAGCTAATCCACCCCCAATCTCTCTCCAACTTGTTGGGAAGTAACACACCGCACAACTTTTTACTTTTGTATCATCCCTTGTTGTCAATGACGATAAGGGAAGAAAAGAATGTAATCCATTCACAAACTAGAGCGCACTTCCTCTCCACACGCCCGAAAAAAGTTTTTGTCGCCGAGAATTACAAAATTAATTATTTCCTTGCCGCGATGTGACTACATGAATTAATTCAATTGGGTGAGATGCCACCCAAACTTTTTATGGCGAGTAAAAAAAACTTCGCTTTCTATCTTCATCAATGTATACATATATGATTGTCGTGATTGATTACAAACTCCTTGTTCTCAAATGAGTGCAGGAACTTCTCGGGCTAAAACCCTGAAACTTCACCGTTATCATGTTTACCCTTTGGATTTCAGAGAACGGGAAAAAATAAGATTACCTATCATATTTAAGAATCATAGTTAGCCGTCGTCGGTCGTCGGCGGCAGCAGCGGGGTGAACCAGAAAAAAAATTATTTCAGTTCGTCGTGTTATGAAGGCGCCATTATGTAGAAGTTTGTGTGCGGTAGACGTAGTCAACGTAATCAGTGCCGTTATCAAGAATATTTTTTTGCTGTCTACTCCCTCCATTTGGTGGTTTATCATTCTTTCTTTTTTTTTAAAAAAAAACCTTGCCTTTTCCTACCTTGCTCTAGTATTCAAACAACTTTGTAAAAAAATAGAGGAAGACGAAGAAGAAGAAAAAAGTGATTACTAACTGTGATAGCCACACACGCAACATGGCTTTCCAGATAAAGAAAAAAATTCTTCTTTGACTGATGTCTCTGAAAGACATGGAGCGATGGGTGATGCTGAAGCGCATATCTTATCATTTTTCTCTGTTTCTTCCTTACCAACGCACTTTTTATCGACAGAGAAGTTGATATCGTTGGAGGAATGAGGAATGGCAAAAAAAAACCACAATATAAATCATATTTTTTGAAGACGAGAGAGATAAAATTATTCCAAAGGTTTTTTTATAGGCGAGCGTAAACAAACGAGGGAAAGGGTTGCATATTTACGGGAGCTAATAAAAAGCGGGATGCTTTCCTAATGAGCCTTAAGCAGTCAGATTTTATTGACAAAAGTTATTGATGACTCAGGATTGTGATCAAATTGTGATGAGGACGTATGACGTTCGTATTGTAAAAGTATTGAATTCGCAAGCGTCAAATTCTTTTTTTTTGAGATCTGCGTGCTTTATGCATCCACTAATTCTGTAATGATGCGAATAAAAGTGCATACTCAAAAATTTGCACAGGGATGATCATTTCTGTGGTCATAAAATCGCGTGACATTTACGAGTGACGAAGTGGAAAGAGGAGCAGAGGGAAAAGTATCATTTTCACATTAAAATTGTTGATGACTTGCACAATGCCAAGAGTGAGTGCACATGTGTAATCCTGTGCAATCCTTAAATAGCAATGGCAGTAAAAATAGCTGAGAAGCGCATCCAAAGAGAATGAGAGAAATTCCAATTTTTTTCCACAGTAATCCGCTGCAATCCCATAATCTCATGTGTTGCATGACGGTATTCCTCTGACCCATGCGACCAAAATCTCCAAAAGGGGAGATCGTGACGAAATTTAAATCGAACATTTACACACATACAAACTATGTTTTCCACTACAAGGTACTTCTGCCATCACGTTGTTTGTCCATCGTCTGTCATCAACTTCAAATTTCGATTCCAATTTTCTCAAATTTCTGGAGTAATGCTACGGATAAAAACGGCTGCCGTGAATTTTTGAATGGAAACGTTTTCTTACAATTAGTGAAATACTTTAGAAAAGGGTTTCCCTCATTTTTAGAACAGAATGTTATCCAGGTTCAATTGATATTAATAATTTTGCTTCAAATAAGGAAACCGTTCCAAAGGTCCACGTTGGTTAAACAGAAAAATTAATCAGGGATTGGAGTAAATGTAGCTGTAAGCATCATAGGCCAACACATTTCGGTACTATACGGGACGAAGGTTACGCTTTCTACTTCTACTCTCTTTGCGTCACCAACTCGCGGCACTACTCCACGAGGGATATTCTTCATTCATAATTTTTATATCTTGAACATCATTCATCGTTGATGAAGCATTAAAGTATGATTACAACATTTTCTTTGCATTTATTTCTCTTTTTATCGCCACACTTCAAATGAAGGTTATACAGATTTTTTTATTTCCTGAAATCCTTTCTCAATTCCAGACCATATTTTGATTAAACTCATATCATCTTCATCATCGAGAATGCACAAGCGTAAAAATGTGTATCCGTTTAGATTTTTTTGGGAAGGAGACGCAGTTGCGGATGGTGAAGTGTGTCCTATGGGAAATTGATATTACACGCTGATACTCATCCTCTCTCTTGCACTGATATCAATCAGGTTCATCCCAAAGGACATGTACAACATTTTCAGAAAGGGAGGTTCATGCGGTCTACTCCGTACCAAAGCGGCAATTGGGACTCGAACCAAACAAATGTAGTGATACATATTATACATACACACTTTTGTACTCACATTTGTACTTCTCCTGTTTTTCCACTAAAATGATCATCAAGTGCGGCGATCATCGTAAGTATACAACACAAGAAAAATATGTTGTCTTTTGAACGTTGAATTTAACCTATTAAATGAGGCATATTTAATAAAAATACGTAGTTATTTTGAGTTTGTTTCACTCTAACGTGCACGAACATCTACGCGCCGTTTTCAACATAACTAGCCTAAAATGTCTCAAGCCTGGCATTTACAGCACGAGAAGATTGCCTGGCTGTATTGTCGGGGTGAATTCTTTTTTTGTCATTTAGTGAGAGATGGCAATAGGAATTCGTGTGCTAAATTGCAACCATAATACGAGTTTATACTTTTTATTAAAATAAAACTAATATCTGCGGTTTGTTCGCTATCTTTTCGAGAGTCAGGTGTGTTTCTCTGGAAATGGCTTGGATCTGAGATTTGACCAAGAAAAGATCGAGTACCGTATACTCGTAGAAAAGCCTGTGTAATCACCGAGTCATCGTTTTCCTACTGATGTCATTCAACAACGAAGTCTGCTCTGGATTGTCAACTTAACTACGTATATGATTTTTTTTTACCAAAAATCACAAAGTAGGCGCTCCCTTTTCCTCGTTTTATTTACTGATTACAACAGATATTGGAGTTGATGAAAGATATGATTTAATTAGCTGAAAAAACAAATACATTTCCTCCATACTGCAAAGCAGTCCTGGTGCACAAGAGTGGTGTTGCGTGTACACCGATGACTTAAGTGGATCGTAGATAAATCTTTTGGAGTTGCCAGGTGCCTTTATTGGAAGTTTGGGAAGCATTCCATTTCATCTGTGTACCCTCCTCGTTAATAGTACAGGGTGCATCTCACCGACAGACAACTCGTGCCACACTCTCTGCCACGCGGGGAACTATTGGGAACTCGACAATGCAATCATTGTCATTACAACTGTACTTTTATTTCGGCATTTCCTCTCTTGTTCCAAAGCCGAGCTTTTGTGTGTGATGCGCTCCTCGCATTTCTTTCTCTCTCATCGTGTTATGGTGATCCGTATCAGATGAGTGTGCTCCTGGTGAATCTCAAAAAGTAGAAGAAATCACAGTACTGGAAACATGCAAGTTTTAACGACATACTAATGCAGTCAGCCATAAGAGGCTCTGAGAATTTATCAGTTTTGTTCGCTTCTTTGAGGCCGATTCTCTACTCGATATGAAAGCTGAACCAACTTTGTTTCATTTCTTCTTTCTTTCCATATTCCATAATACAGCCCTGTTGTTCTTCTACTGGAAAAATCAAATGCATCACTACATGTAATGTGATCAACTAAACATGAAAATGTTGTTGCGCTATTACATTCGAGAGATTCAAACAAGAAAAAATTGTAAAGTACTGAGCACACCAAACCATCATGTCTGTTTCCTCCGTCAAAAAAGCTTTACTTTGTCTCTTATACATGGGCTGCCATCGTATGCCGAAGGTTTTCTCTGTACTTCTTCATCTCCAACTTCTCGCTTAGACATTCACAGACAACGAATTGAATTGTATTGTGCTCCTCAATTTTTCCCTGCTCACAAGAAAAAAAAATCAGCTCTGAAGCTGTGTACTACCGTAAAAAATACGAGAAGAAGTACATTATTAGCCTGTCAAAGAGCCACCGACAACAACACAAAAAAGTACACATATATATTTCCAGCTCACTCTCATCTCTGAGAGGATGAGAAGGCTCTCTCTGGCCTTTTTCTCTTTTTGCTCCAGCTATTTATTCATCTCTCCTCGTTTTCCTTGCCTATTATACACTAGAGGATCCTTCCTCGTAGGCTTACATCAGTTGTTGTGGAGCAGCCGTCGCGCACACATCTCTCTCTCAGAGCACACTTAGAATTTTCTCATGACTCCCAGTCGTCTTTTGCTGACCATACGAGAAAAAAGCCTCTTCGGCACGACTTTGGTGAATAGGTGATCTGGACACAAAGGAGGCGAAGAGTACTCTGAAAAGAAAGGATCCGCTTTGAACGGTGACTCTTCGTGTGTGGAGTGACAATGTAGGCATACACAGTTTGTTCACAGAGATCTCGAGAAAGAGTGCCGCCTCTATTCAATTACGCTGTTATTATCCTCATTATCACCAGGCACCACTGATTCTTCTTTTTTTCTCTCATCATCCTCTCAAAAGTCGTAAGGACGCGAAGTGAGAAAAAACGTCATTGTTCAATGACAAATGGTATGACACAGGTCAGTACTCACGTTCGCCACGTTTTTTGAGAAAGGTCTGAACAGACTGGGAGACTATAACGGGATACCACAAGACCGTTGGAAATTAAGCTCTGGAGAGAAACTGTTGAATAGCATGACTTTACAGTGAAACGAGGGCCTTTTGAGTGAATCCATCAAATCTGGACAAATGATAGAAGAGTGATCTATAAAACGTTTTTAATTTCAAAGAAGTGGTAAATGTACTAAAAATGCAATCAAACCACTGACTGCTTCTAAAGGTGGTCGCAAAAGTGAATGGGCTTATGCATAAATGAGATGAAGTGAAGATTACACTAATATCTCTCGAAATAATCATCCCACTTTTTGGTGAGTATTTGTTGATCTTGAGTTCATTCGCAAACTAACATATATGTACGCAAGTTTTCTTCAGTGAATAAAATAAGACAAAAGTGTCATCGCCTGCGAAAAAAAAACACTTCCATCTGCCTAGTGCTCACTCACTCAATCTTTGCGAAGAAAAAAAGCGAAAGGAACGTCAACTTTATTTTTGAGAGAGAAAAGAGTATTGAGGAGAGAACGGAGAGAAAGAGAGCAGTGCACTTGTTTGGATCTTTGGATGACATTTATTAAATACATAAGCGTCACATTCTTCGCAAGAGTTTTAAGCTCATACATTCATCCGGCTGTCGCCTTGCCACGAACATAATTCAACATCCTTCCATAACGCTTGTGGAACTCAGAGACAAGAGGAAACGACGTAAGGCGAACACTAAACATTCGACCTGAAACACGGAAAACCCAAATATGCTCCTCCGTGAGTGATTTTTTTCGCAGTTTAGTGCTTGAGGAAGAATCAAGAGAGAGACTTGTTTAGGACTTGGGAGACATATGCATCATCATCATCCATGCCGTGTGGGAAGTAAGCTGGAAGTCGAATAAATCGGGAAGAAACTACTACATCACCAAAACACCACGTTGCGTGTTGGGTAACTCACTGAGAAATCCTCAAGTTTTACACGAGACAAGTTGAAAAACAGAGAATCATTCAGATTTTTCAATTCTAAAAAAATAATGTCTATTTCTTTGCGTTGACTCCGAAAAAAAAAACGAATTATGTACAGGAAAGAGGACAGAGTGAGTGAGTGACTGTGTGTATATGTGTTTGTGCGAGAGTTTTTAATGTTTGTTCATTTTGTAGAGTTGTATGCACGAGAGTGAGTAAAGGCGGACTTGTGTGGAAAATGTATTAGCATCACAAAAACTGACTTCCTGTCATCTCAAAGACAAGGGCAACGTCGTCAACGTGCACAGCTCTGAAAAAATAGTTCACAAACTTTGAATTTCTTCCTAATTACCTTGTTGGGCTTGTCCGCAAAGAGGAGTACAAAAGTAAATAATATTTTGCAAAGAGAAGGAAAACCAGAGGAGGCTGCAATGATGTGGAAAAACATCTTGTCTTGGTCTTCATTTTAAAATGATAAAAGTTGGTTGATGTTGTAAAGAAAGAAAAAAACAATATGTTCGCGAAATCATAAAAAAATTGGAGACAATGTTTATGAAACCATAAAGTAGGAGCAAAAAAAGTTGTCTTTTTTAATGTGTTTAGTCGCCTCAAATACAAGAGAATGAGAACAAAGTTACAGGAATTTTCAGCAAGCTCAAACATGAAAGGGAAGCATCGTGAACGGTAAAAAAAAGGGAACAAAGAGGACGAAAAGTTTGCGCTTAGAGGAAAATATAAGAAAAAAAATTGTTGTATGCGCTTCGAGTGTCGGAGCGTATAGGGAAATTTGTCAGAATCTCCTCGTCTTTGTGTTGGGAATGTATTGTCGTGTTCCGTAAATGGGAAAAATAATGCCGACGGAGTTGATGAGAGCGACACTGACGATTTCCATTCTATACGTTCTTATGTCATCACTCAACATCGTCCATGCCAACTGGATGTAAGTCACTTGTTCTTTCTTTTTACATTTCTCACAATGAATGAATCAGAATGCAAATAGAAAGTTGTTGACTCACAAAAAGCAACAATTGATCCTGAGATCAACTCGGTTCAATTATTATTGTCAGTGAGGAAAATTGAATAAGAATTTGATTGAACACTTAATTTTTTAAAGTCTTCACCAACATCACCAACAAAAAACATTTTTTTACACAGAACCTCAATTATCATGCTCAAACAGTGTCTGACATTTGATGATGGAAGATACTCTGAGATTATTTAGAGAAAGGAGCAACTTTTGCTAAACTACTGTGCACAAAGCAAAAAACATAAATTGATTATTTAGCTTCACACTTTGTTCAATCCATTTTCACAACAAAAATATTAACTCTCTCAAAAAAAGATCATCAATCAAAAGTGTTGTTTGACTCTTGTATAATTAAGTTTTTTTTAACGGAAAGCCTTTTCTTCCTTTAGGCAGAAAAACATATTTCTTGACTTTCAAAGACTCTTTCTCAACAGCCGAGAGCAGGTACTCATTAGATGGTTTGAATTGGAAAGACATAAATTCTAATCAATTGGTTCGTACAAACACAGAGCTCTCCTCGCTCTCTCACGGCAGTTATTAACTCATGACTCACATCTTCGAGGGTGTCTCTCTTATATTTCTCATTTATATTCATAAGTGCATCGCATAATTTACATTCGAGACCAAAAAAGTGAACTCAAAACTGTGTAAACGAAATCAATTGAGCGTGTACCAGAAAAATACAATTGATTTTCTACGCATATGGTCAGAACAAACTGAAATTGACTGACCTTGCGTCCTCTCCTTTCGTGTCCACTTTCAGCAAAGTAGTATTTACGTTTCTCGCTCAAAACCTGCAAACATGAGTTTTAATCAAAACTTTTTTACTCCCATGCACGACGAGACTCATACATAACATTTTACATCGAGGCAGATGTGCGCGACAATGTTCTCTTCACAGAAATCTACATAATATCGATAAAATGGTCCCATTTTCAATCCATCTGTCATACTTTCACGCTTAGTTTCCAAACTCGGAAATAGACAGCTGGATATTTACAGTTGCCTTCTTCGACGAGAGTTTCGCGACGAGATTTCGTGTTTTCATGAAAATTTTTGTTTTGATACCGAAATGCTTTGGAGGATATATGATGAACACTCGAACACTTCCAGGGTTACAGAGGAAAAGTACACGCAGAGTTCGAGTTGAATTCTCTGCGGTGAACAGTTTATTTACATTCTTGGGCTAGTTTTTCAAACTCTGGTTTCACTTATCCCCGCACTCGGCTCCAAACATCTCTCTCACACAGAAATCCGGTGTGCGGTATCAGATGGGCTAGAGAGACGGGATTTTTGCATGGAATTGTTGATTGTTGCATACATCCATTTCCCCTTCCAAAGCCTTTTGGTGGCAAATGTCTGGAGAAAGGAAACGTTATAGAAGAGAAAGAGTAAGCGAGAAAAAATGAGAGTCAGCCAATGAAAACGATTTCAGATGACACCCACCCCTATTTAAGTCGACACCGTTTCAGTCATCCCATACGTTACCTTCTCTCTCTTTAACCGAGGCAGGAAAGTAGTGATCGGGCCAAGCCGGCCAGCTTGCAAGCTCTCAAGCCAAGCTCAAGCCAAGCCAAGCCAAACCGCCGGCTTGGCTTGGCTTGGGAATTCTCCAGCTTGG